>PVJI01007883.1:0-74984 GCA_004026765.1 Micronycteris hirsuta | reverse complement strand
CCACCCCGCTCCCCGGGCCTGTCCCGATGGGGACCCTTTCCTTCCGATGCTCTCTGCTTACCGTGTGAATGTTCAAATTCCCCTGTAATCTTGGGCATCAATCATCATATGTGTTGGAATACTGCTGCGTTTTCGCCCCGTTCCTCAGAAAATCAACCGGTGGGTAGGAGGACATAAACTCTGTTCCTCCTAACTCGCCACCATCTTCCTCCCTCCTCCCTGTGTTACGATCTTGAGGCTGAATTCCTTCTTCTTAGGAAACCTCAGTCACTCCTCTTAAGGCCTCCATCTGATCAAACGAGGCCCACCCATTGTTATTTAGAGCAATCTGTTTTACTCAAAGTGTACTGATTTAGATGTTAATCGTATCTAGTAAGTACCTCCATGCCAGCATCTAGGATGGCGTTTGATCAAACAAATGGGCACCATAGCTTAGCCAAGTTGATGCAAGAAATTGACTATCAAACTACCTAATATTAAGAATATTATAATAGTTAACCATTTGCTAAGCAAAATAAGCTCATTCATTTAATTATCCCATCAACCTTATGACATGGGTAATATTATTATTCTTATTTTATGGATGATAAAAGTAAGATATAGGAAAGTTAAATAACTGCCCAAATTCACAGATAGTAAGAGACAGAAATGATATATGGACCCATGTAACCTAACTCCAGAATTTGGGTTCTTAATCACCATAGTATAATAAATTAGTCAAGTTAATTAACTTCTCTGAGCCTTTGTTGCTTTATGGGAAAACATATATAGCAACAAGTAATGTGTGGTTTGAGGGGGAATTAAATTAGCATATGCGTATAAAGATCCTACTATACCACCAAGTCAGTAAGTAGTAGTTGCTCAGTAAAATTTAACTCTCTCTCTCTGACCTTAAAATTTCTTGCGTTTATAGTGTGTCTTATTTCTTAAAAGTCCCTTCACTCTAGGAAGTTTCACCAAAACATTGAGGTCTTAGTGATTTTAATATATTTTGTAATTATTTGCTTAATGTTAATTTTTTCTAATAATCTCTAAGCTTCTTTTGGGCTAGAACCTGTGTTATTCCAGGTTGTTCCTCAGCACTCACCTTAACTTTTAGCATATAGTAAGGTCTCATTTTTATAAAATTAATCAATACATAGATTTATAAATTAATGGTGTTTATTTTGAGTTGACAGGTGAAAAACTGAGGCACAATTATCAAAAGACTTGTCCAGGTATATGCAATTGATGGGCAAATGTAGACTTGTGTATCCAGGTCTTTAAATTTCTTTCAGAAAGCAGTGTTGGGTATAAGCAGGCATATGCAATCTTAAGGTTCAGCATCTCCCTGCCCAGCTGGAGTAGCTCAGGCATATGCAACTAAAAACTTTAAATAAAATTCAACTGTGGCCCTGGCTGGTGTAGCTCAGTGGATTGAGCGCGGGCTGGGAACCAGAGGGTCCCGGTTCTATTCCCAGTCAGGGCACATGCCTGGGTTGCAGGCCAGGTCCCCAGTGAGGGCCATGTGAGGAGCAACATGCTGTTTGCAAACAGCATGTTGCTCCTCACATGGCCCTCACTGAAACAGCAATACATTGCTGTTTCTCTCCCTTTCTGTCTCCCTCCCTTTCCCTCTCTCTAAAAATAAATAAATAAAATCTTAAAAAAAAATTCAACTGTGGAGCAATAACTGACCTCCATTCCTGGGTTCCATAGATGGGTTCTTATCAATATCTGAGAGTTGTTAACCCCAAGAGCCTTCATTTGGAATGAGCTTCTTTTAATCAGGCAGATGAATAACTTTGGAGCTCAGTAATTAAGGGGTCAGTAATTTATGCAAAGCGATCTCACATTTTGACACACATAACTTGCACTTCAAAAAGAAAAGAGAAAAAAATATATACCTTCATTTCTCCTATTCTCACCCTTTCCTGGAAACTGATGAGAAGTACTTCTGTAATTTAAGCCTAATGACAACTAAAGTGCAAAGTCATTACCTACCTTTATTGAATTGTCTTCTGTTTTATGGACTAATTGAAAGAATGACACATTGCTACAGAAATCTGTGTGTTCGTCCCCAACCAGCCCTGGCTCCTCCTTCCTAGGATTAGCTGCCTTGACTCTAAGGAGGCTGTTCTTGGACTTGGAGATACAACATATGGGGCCAATTCTGGGTTGGCCATTGGGTGAATTCACACACTGAGTGAATTCAAGAACGTGCCTGAACCTCTTTCTGCTTCGCTTTTCTCACATATAAAATATGGGTAATAATTTCTATCCTGGCTGTTTCAAGGATAAGTGAGATTTCAATGAGGTGATTTTGATTTTGTAAGAATCATTTGAATAAGAGAATAAAACACAAAAAAACAAGAAAATGTATAAATATAAGCCACTATTATTATCATGGATTTTTTAAAGAAAAATACATCCTACTTGGTATTGAGTTACCTTTACACTATAAACTCAAAGTCTAACCTTTAAGTACCACAAAAATTGATTAACTTACCATCTTGTAGGCATTACCATCTTCAAGTTGTTCGGGGTTTTCGTGGAATACCAAAATTCCAATTGGTCACTCTTCATCAGCTGGTCTCTTAATAGATTCTTGGTTCCTATTATTTATACTTTCTTTCCCATTTCCATTGCTACCACCTCAAACTTTTCTGTTTTCTAAGAGGTCTTACTGTCTCCTCTCTCCTAGGACTGATCTCTATAACTGCTTTTTACTGCCTTGAAAAAATTTCCAATCCCGATAGCTCTTTACAACTTGGAACTATCAAGACATTACTGCTTTGTATTTTCAACTTCCATAAAGAAACGTTCTGCCCCACAAACGCGATCGTCCCATTCCCTCAAAGCTTTAATGTGCTTTAGTAGAGTACTCCTCACATTCCTTTCTTTCTATCCTACCAACTAGTCATCACCTTGTTATTGATTTCATGAAAACTCCGTGGTCATCATTCCTCTCCCTCTTCCGAAAACTTCTGTGAGCCCACGTTGTCCTTGGGCTGGTATCCCCGAGACTGACTTTTAAGGTCCTTCAGAATGATCTTACTTTATACACTCCACCCCGCACTCATTCCCCAAACCAGCCATCCTTATCAAACTTGAACAGCACCACCTTGCTTCCTGAGATTTCTCCTTGATCCTTCTCTTTTCATGTTTCAGTGTCTGTGTTCACCTAAATCCCAGCAGTTTTTGTGAAAAACAGCTCATGTAAAATCTCCCCATGAAGTGTTCTCAGTGGCTCTGTGTTTTTCTTCACTGATCTCCAAGAATACACAGGAGGTAGTGGGGTGTACGAGAGGCAATAAGACATTCTAGAAATCAAATTGGAGTTGGAGTCACACTGACCCAGGATCGGTGTCCCAGTTTGGCTTATAATATCGGTGAGTCCTTGGGAAAAATCACATACCTGCTTGAGCTCCCTTATCTGTGAAATAGGAGTATTAATTATAACCTTACATGGATTGTGGTGATTGAATGAGGCAATTTATATAAAACATCTGCCACATAATAGTCATTCAATAAGTGGTAGCTACTATCATTATAAGCACTGCCTCTATTGCTCATTTGGCATCTACCATATGCTACCTCGTGTTATTATTGAACTCCTTTATGGGTTTATACCTGTCTCCTCTAAAAACGGCTTTTGTGGACGTGCTGTGTATTACACTTATTTTGAATGTCACTGTGTAATGTAAGCACGGTGATGGTGTTCCCATTTATTAGAAACCAAAGAAGCTCATCCCTTGAAAAATTCATTGCAATAGTATGCCTGGTTACTATAGGTACATACAGTTAACTGTACATTACCAACACTTACAAGGCGTTGTAAAGTAGAAATTCTTTTGGATTAGTTTGGCATATTCATTGAGAGTCACTTTACAGTCCTTGCCTGTTGCTTGTTGACATTATTTAAAACTTTGGAAGGGGCTCAGACTATTTCTTGGGGTGATAATATATTGTCAATTCTCCTCCCCTCAACCACACTGAAACAGGATATTTGACAATTTATATATCTAGTGAGCACATTGGGATTCATAATCGCTCTGAATCTGAGCACTCTTGATAAAAGGGGAAACTGAGCAGCTTTGAGCCACAACTTTTGCCTCACTGACCCTCAATCTATTTTTTAAAATATAAATTATCATAATTTTTCCCCTAGAGTTTGTTAAAAAAGCTCTGAGCCGTTAGCTGATGCGTAGGCTGCCTAAAAGCTATAGCTGTTACCATCCTCGTTATATCGCAGGATGTGATCGTTGTGCTCCAAAGAAGATGGCATCCCACCTACACGAGCTGGGTTCTTCTTAAAGAGTAGCCTGTGGACCAGCAGCATGGGTGTCCTCTGAGAGCATAGCAGAAATGCAGATCTCAGGCCCTATGGCTAAACAGTTGAATGCATATCTGCATTTTGACAAGAACCCCTAGGCTATTGGAAAGCATGTTACAATTTGGGAAGCTCCGATCTGAATTACATTTTCAATCAGTGGGTCTAGGAAAGGACCCAGGACTCTGCATGTATGACAAGCCCCCAGATCACACCTGTATAGTAAACCCATAGACCACACTGTGAGCAGCTGGTTTGAATCACTCATCCCAAACTTCACTCTACATGGGAATCACCTTGGGAAGGAGTGTCAGAAAATGTGGGTAACCAGTTTCCATTTTCAGAGATTTCATTGGAATGGGCTGAATTCTCAGCATAGAGTTTCTAAAATTAACTAGTTTGCTATAACACACATAAACGTTTTACAACCACTGCTATGGATTAATTTGGTTGGAAACTTCTTTTTTCATATGTAAATCAAGAGTAGCATAACAACCATGATATTGTATGAATCATAACTTTAAAAAATCATTGATTTTAATAGATATATTTTGACAGAAAAATGTAAACATAAATATGCACAAAAACACAGACATATAGATGAGTTTAAATGCTTTTAACTTCAGATTTGGTCATGCATGACAATAATAAGACGAAGTTGAAAGCTTGTGAAAGATACTGTTCCAAGGCAGAGTTAGGGCATAGGTAGAAGTTGAAATAACTTGAAAGGAAGCTTCGCTGAGCCCTTAAAACATTAGGGAATCTGCACATGATGCATCTGCCTTACCAGATTTTCATTTGTGAGTACATAAGAATTAAAGTTGAGCCAGATAAATAGTTAACGATGTTAAATCCGATTATTGCAATATGTTCTAAATCATGGCTGCCAGGGATGGATCTTACTAGCTTCTGCATCTTCCTTCCCAAATCTCAAAAGAATGATAGATGGACAAAGTGTTTTTCATGTATAAAGCAGGAATTTATTTAGAAACAAGTGACACTTTCGTGGGCGAGCTTGTGTGAAAATATTCCACCTACGGGGAAGACCCATGAAAAATCTCATTGGGATTTTCATTAAAAAGATTGTAGCATCTCATCAGGATGGGTATTTTTTCCAGGTTTAAGCAAAAGCAATATATTTTCAGTAAAAACTACTAGATGATATGTCATTGCTCTAAAAAATTTAATGGTTGACAATGTTCTAGATACACCTTTCATATTAAGGAAACCCTGAACTTAAAAGTAAGTCCCAACATCTTATTTATTTATACTAACTAATAAAATACCAGAAAGCAACTGAGAATATATTTGGTATGCTTTCACTTTTTAAATACTATTTTATTATTTTTCAATTACAGTTGTCTGTACTTACCCCCCGCCGCTTCCCCCTACCCCAGCCGAACCCACCTCCCTTCCTTGCTTCCACCCCCATTTCACTTTTTAAAGAGGAAATTGATATTCAACTCTATAGAGAAAAAACTGCAAAATAAATTATACCCATCCATTCAAAAATATGTTTGAATGCCTACCACTCTATACTAGACATTTTTAAAAGAACTTAAAATAACCCTGTCTTCTATAATTGAATATTAAATTTCTTCATGCAAAAGAATTTCACTTTATTTTTATTATTTTAATAATAATGACCATTTTTCGAGAACTGACATGTGCCAGACACTGTACTTGGTCCTTTATGACCACCATCTTCAATGGAGAGGGCAATTCTATGTGGGTGGAGCTAGTATTTTCTAAGCTCCTAGGATGTGGCAACTACAGATTAGGGAAGTTAAGTAAGACTGAAGGAGAAACAGTAAGCAGTGGGGCCAGCATTGGAAATCGGACAGTCTGAATTCAAACCCAAGGTCTTAATCATGATGGAAGAAGCAAGTGTACCTTAAGCGTGCTGTGCGCGTCGTTGGAGCAAATGCACAGCTCATCCAAATCATACTGTATTTACTGTGAGAGAAAAGGAGTACCGTTCACAGCAAGAATTGTCTCGAGGTCTCAGAAATGTCCATGGACGAGAGAAAGGGGGAGAGAGAGAGAAGATGGAGAGAGAATCTTTCTGTAGGCATTGATCAGACAGGGCCTATTATTTTAAGAAGAATTGAGAGTTTTAAGCTATAGAGGTTAAGGAATGCTTCTTAGGCCAAGTGGAATAGACTTGAAACTATTGATGCTAAAAATCTTTGGAAAAAGAACTAACAAATTTATCACTCGAGTTCTTTTTCACAAGTTTGTTTCTTCAAACAACACTGCTTCTATGCTCTGAATGAGGGACTTGTTTATTCCTTTTGCTCAAAACCATTCATCCAGCAGCCAACAATTTCTGTAGAATCTATCTGCTCTGTAACTCTTAAGGATTTAATTACAGAAACAATTCAAACATACAAAAATGCCAGGGATACTGAGACAAACATAAATGTCTCTTTTTTTTCTATCCTCCCATCTAAATGTCTTAACCTTCAGGACATAAAAATATCCACTGTTTTTCTCCCCCTTCAAAAACTTTTTTTTCAAAAAATTATGCCTGACTTTCATATTTGTAGTTATTAGTATCTATGATATTAATTACACCAATCATGATAGTATCAATACTATTGGCAACTGTAGGTTTGTACTTTTGAGCATTACCTCATCATTTCATGGTGGGATATGCAAGGATTTAACACTCTCAACATTGATTAAACACATATTCACTTGTCACATCACAGCCATGCATCATAACTACGTTTTGGTCAGTGAAGGAGCACATACATGACGGTGGTCCCGTGAGATTAAAATGGCACTGAACGTACTGTCGGAAGTGGAAGGATGTGTGGTTCAAGAGGGTATATTTGTTCTCTGCTAGGAGCAATGTCTGTGGGGCTTGGTAACAGATTCCCTCTCACTCACACCACCTCGAATTTGAGCACACAGACATTCCCGTCAGTCAGTCCTCAGCCTCTCAGCACCGAGGAGCCCGTGCCCCCAGGACTGCCTGTGCAGAGGGCGCAGCGCTCCTGGACCTAACCTGAAGGCCTTCGGGGACTATTGCTGTGCAGTTTTTGTTGAGGACCTAAGATCCTGCACAGGGACAAGTGTCCACAGAAGCCACTTTAACAAGTATTAAGTGCTACTCTCACTTTAGTAAAAGCTCTCTGTTGTAGAGTGAAAGCCAGCCTGTCCCTGTACTTTGAAAATACTTTTAGGTTCCAATGATACAAAGCATAGGTAAGTTTTATTTCTTCTATCAATTCAATGCCAGAGAAAAGCTCTTTGTGCCAGTTAAAGTCAATGGAATAAAAAACAAATTTCCAAAGTTAAAATACTTACTCCTTATTTCTACACTCTGCCCATGTTTAAACACCTTCTTTTTTAAAAATGAATACCACAGCGTTCCTTAATCTGACCACTGGTCCAGCATGCAATAGCCAAAACCCCATCACCATGACAATTGCTGTGTTTCTTCATCTCTTCATCTTGGTTTCTTTGTCCTATTGAGCCTCAGGCCGGCTTCTACTCCCATCTTACAGTAACTATTTGGTGACATCTGCCTTGCCCAGTCAGGTTCTCCTCTATGTTTGCAACTAGTCCCGCCCACCTCCCTGTTCACGGAGCAGCAGCACTGACAGTCTTGATGCTCTATTTCTGACCCTGTTGGGTGGAAACCACGGAGGACTTGCAGGACAGTGTTTAGGGAGTCGACAGTACTGAACAGTATGTCCTAGGTCTTCCCATTCACTCACCAGTCACTCACTGACTCACCCAGAGCAATGTCCAGTCCTGCGGCTCCATTCAGGGGAAGTGCCCTAGAGGGGTGTATTACTTTTTATCTTCTATATCATATTTTATTGCCTATTTTCTATGTTTGGGTATATTTGTATGTACAGTTGCCACTGTGTTACAGCTAACTCCAGAATTCAGGACAGAAACAAACTAACAGGCTGGTAGTGTAGGAGCAATAGGCTGTAATGGCTTAGGTATGTAGCAGGCTACACAACCTTAATTTGTGTAAGTGTACGCTACGGTGTTTGCACCATGACAAAATCACCTAATGACACATTTCTCTGAACATATTCCCATTATTAAGTGAAACATGGCTGTATATGACTACATAGATAGCATTCAATAGTAGAGAAGTATTGATTACATTTCTTTTCTGCGCTCACTCTTTATATTGGAGTTAATAATTGTCTTCATATAAGAATGTGCTTAGTTTTCAATATATATTCATTTGCTTCCCAAACTCTACAAAGGAAGTGTCCTTTAGAATATCTTTTTGTACAGCAACCGAGCTAACACCGATTTATTTTTTCCTTTGAAACAGTCCTCCATCCTGGGCCCTCCAACCTCCACTTCCGCTCTGGACTGGTTGAGTTCTGAACTGTACCATTGACCTCCTGGGACTTTTCTTCAGTCTTTTTGTGGTTGATTCAGTGTTTCCTGAATGAAGTGCTTTTGTCTCTCTTGGTCTGTTTCCACATTTTGGAAATGTAGAACTTCAAATGATTTTCTGAGAATGATACATATGGGGAAATCTTGAGACCTTGAATTTCTTGAAAATGTCATTTGTCACCCTCACACAGGATCGGTAATTTGGCCAGGTATGACATCATATGTCAGAAATAAATTTTCCCTTAGAGTTTCAAAAGCATTGTTTCATTTTCATTCAACCTGTAGTAATGCTACAGAAAAATCCTAAATCATTCTAATGCCTGTTCTTCTGTGTGTGACTTTGTTTGTTTTCAAGGATATTTTAGGAACTTATTTTCATCTGTGATTTCTAAAATTGATGTTACAGGTCAAACACAAAACACCTGATTGGACGGTCTGGTGTATGGATGAAAATCATTCAGTGATTGGTTAGAGTCTTGGCAACTGATCTGCGGTAATTACAGACGTTGTGTCTTTGAGTCTTTTTCTCTTATGTATTCCTTCAGGGAACAATAAGCTTTGTATTTAGGTGAGTCCAGGCCCAGGATTTGTGTGGGTGGCACTTGTTGGATAGGAGAGTCAGGGCCAACGTTCTTAGGGCAAATATTTTATGGGTGGTGGCTAGGGTAATGTCAACTTAACCTCTTTATTTTTGTCACAGCATCTCTCTCCCACTAAGTACCATGCCTGTTGTCACCTAGAATGAACCCTCTTTGGATTGCATTTCTTTCTTTCTTTTTTAATGTGGTACACCTGTCTTTTATTTATTTATTTATTAAATATTTTATTTCTTTATTTTTAGAGAGGGGAAGGAAGACAGAAAGAGAGGGAAGGGACATCAGTGTGTGGTTGCCTCTTGGTTGCCCCCTTCTGGGGACCTGGCCCGCAACCCAGTCATGTGCCCTGACTGGGAATCGAACTGGTGACCCTTTGGTTCACAGTCTGATGCTCAATTCACTAAGCCACACCAGCCAGGGTTATTTATTTTCAAATATATCATCTTTATTATATTTTTCCATTACCACTTAGTCATGTTATGCCCTCCTCCCCCCAGCAATCACCACCCTGTTGTCCATGTCCGTGAGTCCTTTTCTTTTAGGCTCAATCCTTTACCCCCTTAACATCCCCTGCTCCAGCTAATAAACCTCATATTGGGGTGAAGAAAGCGTAGTTGCCCGACTGGGTGGAGTAGAGAATGGACCAGGGTACTGAGTTTTCTAAAAATTTCTCCCACTTTTATTTCTTCCACTGCTTTACTGTTTTCTTCTGTGGTATGGGTACCTGAGTTCTGGAGTTCTAACTGACTTGCACACACATTTGGGATTTGGATTCTTAGCAAAATTAATTCCTTCATGTGTTTCCTACATTCCAAAAATTTCTTGTAATTCCCACTCCTGGTCTGCTCCTTTTATATGTTTACCATTTATTTTTATTTATTTTCTTGCATATTAATAGAGTTTGATGAAGGTACAAAGGTTAAATCATATTTCCAATTGACAATGTGCAGTCAAAGTGTTTAAACTTATTACTAAGATTTCCATTGTTCCATTGTTAAAATTAGTCAAACACATGCAAATCATCCTTATAGAAGATGTTAATTATATCACATGTAATGGGATATATTTTAAACTAGTAGGGAGAATATTCTGGCCACTACCTCTAAACCCCACCTGATCACAGTGCATACAATTTAACTACTGATAACCTGATGTTTTTTCATCTTGTAGGCTTTTCTAGTAAGAGTCTAGTAACTGTTTCAAATCCTTTGTGGAATGTGGTATAGGATATATATAAATGATGGATAAATAAGCAATAAATGAATGCCTGTTGTTTATTAACACAAAGGAGCAACAAGAAAAAAAATTTCGATTCAAATACAGTGTGGTCTTTGGACATCTGTTTGAGCAATAAAATGGTTTGACTCCAAGGGCTTTGTGGAGCTGTATCACCAGAATGTCAACTTAGCTTCCAAGGCTGACCAGAATGAATGATTCACAGTTGTTTTCCACATTTAGTACAATGCAATTATCATGCAGTTATTACAAGCATGAGGTAGGATTTGAGACTGCTGGGCATTGCCGAGTTTTGACAGTGGTGTACAGGAAAGTGAGCAATCGCATGAAAAATCCCCATCCCCTTAGCAAACATCCATCCTGCTCTAATCCACCACAGTACCTCTGGACTTCTCCAATACTGATAGCCCTCTCCATCCAAGTGAATTCTGAAAGCTGTCTCATTAATGCACTGAATGGATAGTGGTGTTTAACCGATGCCATTTTCCAGGTCTCCCTTATCAATGTGTAATAATCCATCATGGAAGTCAGTTTCATTCCTAGGCATTTCTCACTGCAGAATGTTTCTTCCAGAAACCAAAGCTGCCCTTTTACTTCCCTCAATCATCACTCTTCCCCTCTCTCCCAGTAGAGGTGTGCCTGTCATCTCTCTCTCTCTCTCCTCCCCCACACCCTCTGTCTCTCTCTCCCTCTCTCTGACTTAACCATCGCAGGATCATCTTTTCACTGCTTATCATGTGTTTGGCAATCATTGATGCCTTGCTAGACTTCAGCTTATAGGGTAAGCAATGTAAGGTCTGAGCTTTCCTGACAGATTATAAGGTGCTTGGTAACAAGGGGAAAATCAAATCAACTGCCTGTCATAGGTAATTCCAAGTTGTGCTGGGAGGCAGAAAGGGAATGAGAGAAAAGCAATCTCTGGGAGAAGGTAAAAATGCAGTGTAACAGATAAGATGCAAACACCTGAAAAACAGCATCCAGCATCCGTTCGTGAAACAAGAGACACAGCTCTAAGGCTCTGGAAGGATGTTCTGTTTCTTGATAACTCACTGAATTTTAATAAGAATGCTACACAAACTTAGACAATACAAAATAGGGAAATGGTTAACAAAACCAGGATGTCTTCAATCAAAACACTTTAATGTAGCCATTGGAAACATTGGCCATGAAAAATTGTAATAGTGTAGAAAATGCATATTAAATCATGATAAGTGGGAAAGTGATATAAAATTACCAGCACGGCATGATTACAACTGGGTAAAAAATATACACGAAGAAAGGAAACCTCTAAGGCAACAAATTAAATCTAGTAGGCAAGTGGAAGAAGTTCATATACAATTTTTTCCATATTTTCCACATTCTCTTTAAAGTACAAAGCCATCCTTATTTTATTGCAAAAAAAGTCTGTTTTTTCACAAGGAAGAAGGCTAAGCAAGCTTCAAGCCCCAGAGGAAGATTCAAACTATAAAACTTGAGACACACAGCTGAGTTTATTAGGTAACCTGGGCCTTCAGTCTAACGAAAGTGGAACCAAAGAAAGAGCCAAGATTAATGAGAAAAGCAAAGTGAGAGTAGAGGTATATAGGAATAAAATGAAAAGAACCAATGGAGTAAGTTAGACACAGTTTGTAAAAAAAAAAAAAATTAAATCATGGGGAAAAGCCTCTTTGAATGTCAAGAATATATGATCATTTTAAGAGATCATTTTCCTTTCATTTTCCTTTTAATTTTAAAAGGTCACGGGAGCTCGAGAAACATGAAAGAACTATGAAATATATCGAGAAGGGTCTGGGAACCAATTTGGAAAATGTATGGATAATATAATTATTTCTTAACTAAAAATTAATTAAACTATGATACATGAACCTGTTAGTACTATACACCCATAAAAATGATGACTATCCAAATTATAAAAGCATGAAAAATGCCTACAAGATATGTGAACAAAAAATGCCACACAATGATATGTAAACACTGATGACCACAACGTGAAATTTAAAGTGTACATAGAGAGGTATAAATAGTTATGCTAAGGGGGATGACTCTATTAATATTTTTCTTCACAACTGGTTAACATTTAACACAGTTCTGTTTTGTAAGGAAGATTACTGAGATAGTCCGGACGCATGCAATCACTGTGGCTCAACTTATCTGCAAACTGGAATAGCAAAGGAATCCAAGGACAGCGTTCCGGGGTCCTGGGTTATTTGGAGGGGTCTCTAGTTGAAGGACATTAGAGGGCTGAAGTGGCAGGCACAGGCCTCAGCAGGGAGCATCCAGCAACCAACTCGAAGACGTTTGCTTAGTTAGAAGTGGGTGGGGGAAAGGAGGAAAACAACTTATTTATACCAGACATTTTCAAAATTCTAAGCTATGCCCTAGACACCTGGTGTATATTTTCTAGTTTAATTCACTGGCCATAGTTAGCTCCCCATACCCATGTCCAACATATAATGTTTTTTCAAACATTGGCTCTTGTCCTCTCAATTTGAGAAACACTAAAATAGCATTCACAGAAAACATCAATGTCTTCCCATGGCCCTTAGACTGACCGTCACAATTCATCCGCCAGCCAAGATGTGGTCCTGGTGACCGCTCAGATTCACTTACCCTGGCTCATTCTCATTCAAGGTTTTCTCCTACTTCCGGGCCTTGCTGTTTCCTCTGCAGGTTTATTTCACCTCTTCATGGCTAGCTCTTTAGTCTCTGTTCAAATGTCATCTCTTCAGAGAGGTTTTGTCGATTTCCCTTTCTCGAGTATGCCTCACCACCATCTGTCCACCCCATGTCCTTGCCCCTTTTACCACAATTATTGTAAATGGCACATATTTAATTTGTATGTTTAGCCATCCACTTATTTATATGTCACTCTATTTCACGAGACTTTAAGTTCTACAAGGGTAGCGGTGTTATCTGTTGTTGCTAACCATTTTACCCGCGGCGCCTCACATAGCTTCTCTAGCATATAGTAGATATTCAACAAGTGTTTTTGGAAGCAAGGACTTCCTGACTGACTGACAGATTAAATGAATGAAATATTCAACCCTTCCCCTTCTATCTCATAAAGTATTTGTTAGAGACTGTTAAGTCTTGAGAATCTGCTAGATTTTATATGTAAGTTATGTAAATATGCTCTGGATATCGGAGGGTCGGTCTAAGATAGGATGACAGGTCTCGATCACACAGACAGATGACCAAAGCCTGAGCTAGCTGTGTGATTTTAAGTTAGTTACTAGAACATCATCTGGTCTCCCTCACTGGTATGTAATCAGTAAGTCTAAGGTATTACAAAAAATTATATTAAGGTATATTATTGTTATTACAGCTTGACAATAATGTATCATTATACCACAATGTATTATTGTTATTCTTGTTATTACAGCTTTCATTGATTTCAGATGATGGTTGACATAATTAGTCTATGTGCGATTACTTTTATTTATGTAACTCCTTGGTGTGGATTACATTAAAATGTTATTACAAGTCTACAATAAAACTATGAAACTTTAAATACCATATGAGGGGATTTTATTATGTGAAAACTGAAGGGACCTCTTAATAAATTTTCCCATAACACAGTACCCAGTAATAGCATTGTAGAACAGTAGAAAATGGGAAGCACAGAAAAATAAATCAAGATAAACCCATCTGGAATGAAATCGAATGTTTGTATCTCCATAAACGAGAAATTCCACAAATACCATAACACAGTATTGGATTGGACTGGCAAGAAGTTCCTAACTTCTGCCTATCACATTCCCAGACAGAAAAAGTCAACATTTCTATTATTATTGAGTAGAGCAGGGGAAATGTGGAAGGTAGACTGAAGCCTGATCATTTCAATTATCCTCCCTTACAAGAACAGAAATGCCACATCTTATATGGTTAAATTTTTTAGATACCACGTATGGATGTGTGGCAAGATATTGCTGCACTGACAAGGAAAAACACCTTTGCTTCTCCTGAATGTATGTCACGGATGAAGCAAAAACCAAGATCTTACCATAAAACCAGGGCTTTCTGAGAGAACCATCCAAAGAAACATTGAACATCATTTTTGGTGGTGGTGTTTGTTGTGCTTTCATCTGATCTTCTTAAGAAGTGGTAACTATTACAGCTTTGTCACAGGCCCTTGAAGCTGACTGCCACTGGTTTCCGTTAATGGAAAGTGACAGTTGGGACAGGCTAGATTGGGCTGTGATAACAAACAATCCCCAAACCTTCTTAGTTTTAAATAACAAAGGTTCATTTCTCACTTACGAACTGTAACATGTCCGTATAAGGTCAGCTGGGCCCTCTGCTGTAGCAGTTGTCATTGTCATCACTTTGAAGTACAGGCTGACAGGACAGTTGTCATGGAAAAGGGAAGAAAGACACTGGGGAATCATGCATTGGCTCTTAACATTTCCACACAGGAGTATCTCACATCAGCCTCTTTGCATTCTATTGGCTTGGCAAGTCAAGCCTGACTTCAAGGTAGCAGGGGAGTAAAAATCTCCCTGTGGTAGGAGGTAGTAGATAATGGTAAATAGTAATGAAGTCTACCTGATAATTAAGGGGAAGTTTGGAATTGTAGCTCCTTGGCTTGATTCGTGAAACTACTAACATGTATACACATAAGCACACATATGTACATGCATGGAGTGTATGTGTGCCTTTGTGTGTATGAGTGTGTGTGAATTCAAGTCTGGAAATAATTCCACTCACATTCCCATGGCACAGAGGACTATTTGGGGGGCTAGTATTTTCTTCTTTTTGTATATCTTTATCTTTAAATTTTCTACAGTGAAACTTTGTTTTCAAAGAAAAAATATATTATGTTGTTCTAAAGTGATGGGTTAAATGTCTGAACTGCAAGTCTCTTTGGTTCAGTTATCATGGTGACTGAAGGAGATGGGCCATATGGTCATCCTAGACACTACTTCCCAGGTGAGTCAAACCCACGCCCCACCTGATCAGCCTTCTTGGAACTGGAGGCCTTTCCCCACTCAGGGCAAGTGCTTGTATGAGTACCTGTACTTGTGTGAGCATGGATTGAACTGATCTCTTAACACCGTTTAAGGAACGCGCTAGGGGAAGCTGCTACCAATGGTTGCTCAGGTTGCGATGCTCTCACAACACAGCACTGCAACCAAGCAAGTGTAAGGAGGAGCAGTAAACGAGACAACTCAAAAGTGTTCTCTGGAGAAAGATGCTCCCATAAACAGAAAGTGGCCTCCATGTCACTCACTCTCATTGCGGTCTTCAGGTTGCTGTGTCTAGGTCCTTCCTGAACCCTGCTAAATGGAGTGAATTTTGGAAATGCGATTTATATTAAATACCTTTTACGTATCAATGGATGGCAAACTGAGCTCTTGACACATTTCCTCCCCTGCGATGCACTGCATGCTAATTGACTCAGTAGGGTTACAGCTCTGTAGTAAAGGAAGCATGTTTATTACTGCAACTAAACCATTCAGGTTTATTTTCATGATGCTATTTTATGATGATGCAGCTGGAGAGAAAAGGACTGGGGCAGCTATGGGATGTATAGGAAGTGCTAGAGATGCCATACATTTCTACCTTGCCACCTTGTATTTGTAGAGTATAGGCATAGTGTAATAATAAAAACAAGGAATTAAAGCTACTGAGAAACAGAATGAGGCACAGTGAGGCAAAGGGAGAATAGGAACAAAAATGGCAGATGGTGCCAACAGAAGACTGGTCCACCACACACGTACCTTGAAGGACCGCACCCCTGCCAGGCTCCGCTTTGGGCACTGATGGGAAGAGGGAAACACATTCATAACACACGTGATCAAAATATTAAAACGACAACAAGAAGCAGTTAGGAATCCAATTCTTTCTGCTAGAGAAAACATCAAGAATTATCTCTCCTGGGCTATCTTAGACGTGGAGTTTGCAAGGGACAGCCCAGGAGTCAAGTGGCTTGGGTCTGAGGAGGCCAAGCTCTAAAAAGCATTGGCTGTGTTATTTTGGGCAAGGCTACTCCAACTCCTTCAGGCTCTTTTTCTCATTGTTGTAGTCCTGTGCAGCTTAAAGACAGGAATGTGTTCTGAGACACGCATCGCTACGAGATTTCCGCACTGCTCCAACATCGTAGAGCACGCTTACAGAGACTATATGCCATGAACTACTACTGCAATTGTATGCGCTATAATTTCATATGACTAGCGGCTCCCTAGGTTTGTTTGCACCAGCATCACCACAAACACGTGAGTAGCTTAGCTTGAATCCTGACAGGTGTTTCTTCTTGTTTAAGCTTTGATTGTCCAGGTATCTACTTTAAAGAGGTATCAGATGCAAGGAAGGCTGTCTCCAATAAACACCTCACCAGCCACAATTAGATAAATAGCCAGACTGCCACCCCAGAGGCCCCTTTGTCTTAGAGATCTTGGTTGTTAGGCTAACTGAGCTTTTGGGCTACTTGATTTGTTCTCTTCCTGCACTTTAAATTACCACTTCTGTGTTTTACATTCACCAATAATAGTGAGCCTGAGAACCCTGGGCCCCAGTGAAAGCAGAACCCCAGGCCCTTCTGCGGCTGCGTGCTCCCCCTCTGTAATCACAGCCTCCCTGTGTGCCACCGGCCTGCCTTCTGTGCTCCAGGGCGTGTAAGTATTAAACTCCTTTTTCTTCAAAGTTTCCCAAAGTTTGTTGCTGAAGGGCATCTTGCAACTGTAATGAGAAACACAAGAGTCGGTCCAGTTGTAACATTGGTTTACAAGGTGGGTATTTCTGTGGGAAGCTCGCCCATGGCCCAGGTGAGCGCCCTAGGCATTTCTAGCCGATAGCATTGCTATGTATGGGAGAACTGCTTTGGGCCAGGACTACAGCTACAAAGTTACTAGTGTGAGGAATATTCTGTCCCTTGTTGACCGAAACGTTGTTTTGTAACACATGACTGTAACTGGGAACAGCAGTCACGCCATAGGGTCGTTTTGGGGATTATCTTGCACAGTATAAAGCAAAATCAGTATTGTGCCGGTTCATAATGATAACTAAAATTTACTCTTCATTTTTAATTGTTTCACAATAATGTCTTCATGGATAAAAATAACATGTTTCAGAGTGCATTGATAGATATAAAGTGATAGAAACATCAAGAAAGATTTTGCTCAGCAACTGCAATTCTTTTTTTAAATGCACTTATTTTTTATTGTTTTTCCAGTACAGTTGTCTCTGTGTTTCCCCATCCTCTCCCCCCACCCCGCCCACCTCCCACCTCCCACCCTCAATCCTACCTGCCTTTGACTTTGTCCATGGGTCCTTTATACGTGTTTCTGGACTTCACCCTTCCCCTCTTCCCCCTGGTTACTGTCAGTCTGCACTTTATTCCAATGTCTCTGGTTATATTTTGCTTGCTTGTTTGTTTCGTTGATTAGGTTCCACTTATAGGTGAGGTCATATGGTATTTGTCTTTCACCATCTGGTTTATTTCACTTAGCATAATGCTCTTCAGTTCCATCCATGCTGTCGCAATGGGTAGGGGCTCCTTCTTTCTTGCTGCTCTGTAGTATTCCATTGTGTAAATGTACCACAGTTGTTTCATCCACTCATTGACAGATGGGCATTTAGGTTGCTTTCAACACTTGGCTATTGTAAATTGTGCTGCTATGAACATTGGCTGCATAGGTTCTTTTGAATTGGTGTTTCATTCTTCTTTGGGTATAATCCCAGCAGTGGAATTGAGGGCCAAAAGGCAGTTCAATTTTTAGTTTTCTAGTAACTGCAATTCTTTTGAATAGTAGAAGGTTGGGCAACACAGCCTGGTTTGGGGGAGAAGTTTTGGGGAGTGCAAGGATGTAGGGGTGCAGGGGTGTTTCTCTGAGGGTGCGACACAGGCATTTGCATAAAAATGGCTCTTTACCGAGAAGGTTTGCAAAATTCTAGGTTAGTTAATTGAAGGGTTTTATTTACTGCAGGGATTCTCAGAAATTTTTGTACACTGTGTGTGTTCTGAATCTCTAGCGGGGGACATGATATGCAGAATTTTCTAAATGTGGTTGACCGGAGATTTTACTGGGTATCTTGTGGAATTTATGTCGCAAAAGACACATTTAAGAAATGCTGATTGAGGGATGTGACAGAATTGCACTGCCTCCAGGCAACTAACTGGTCATAAATATTGTTTCTGTTGGACTCCAGTTAAACACGTTATTTATTTCTCAGCCTAGTTGGAAGAAGTGATAGACATTCTATCGTAAATATTAAAGAGACCGAGGAAGATGTGTCATTGACTAATCTGTATCTTTTAAAACCAACAAACTGGTTTTGGTTAGATATAGAAATTCCTTTTATTTTTCTTACCCTGAGTGTTGGTTTTTGGAATTTGGGGGGAGTGTTACAGAATTCTGAGATATCATTTGTGCTGAGTTCTCTATGTTTCTTATAAATATCTATATAAGTTGATACCATCTATCAATACATGCATATACATGCTAATTGTATGAAAGTCCCAAGTTCTTAAATATACAAATGAAAAAGGTAAAAAAAGAAACATTCCTTTTTCATTGGGTCTTAGAACTTCTCTGTCCATTTCTTTCATTGAATACTACATAAATATGTAGTTAAAATAGGTATTGAATTTTATATATATACATATACACACACACACACACATATATATATGTATATATATATATATATATTTTGCAACTGGTTTTTGGACATTAAAATAGCTCCTAAAGATCTTTCTTTGTCTTTGTCTCTTTGTTTCTTTGGGTTGTGAATACAAAAAGGACCAGTGTAACTATGCAACAGGATTTCATTAAGATAAGTTTCATAGGGTTCTTGAATTAAAGAAAGATCTTGGGATTCTCTTGTAGGAAGTGGGAGCTAACGATAGTTCTTAAGTCAGCAAAGAGTACAAAGCAGCCAAGCTTCAGGTCAGTTTTGCAGTGAGGGACATGATGAAGTAGGCTTTGTTATGATACCTGTTCATCCTTTTATTTGCTGAGAGTCATGATTCAGAATCAATGCAGGTATCAATTATAAACTGACAGCCATCAAAGTTACACTTCAGGGTTTTTTTTTTTAATCTGTTTGTGAGAATGCTATTTATTTTGTAAAACATCAGGAGGTTTACAAGCTTCCATGTTCTCTGAATGTGTCAAGTCTTCTCTATACAAGAGAGTATTCAGCCCAGGGAGGTAAGCCTCTTATCCCTTCCTGGCCTAAGGAGTCTCCTGAGAAGCACAGGATGTTTACACTCAAGCTTCTGAGTTCCAGCTTTGGGGCAGTAATACATTTACGCTTTGCCTGCTAATTTCACCTGGTCCGAACATCAGGAGGGTTTGTCCTCCCCAATGCTGTCTGTGACCAATCACATTTTCTGCTTCCTCTTCGAAACTCCCTGCCTGTCAGCCCTGATAAGGAGTAACCACAGCAATGACTTGTGTGCCCGTTTGTCGTGTTTGAAGAGGTGCATGGTCTGCTATGGTCACCACTCGCTAGGGAAAGGGACGATTTTTGTGCGTGCCAGCTATTTGTGTTGATTCACATCACCTGTCATTGAAGAGACAGGCACAAATCAGAATGCCAAAGGGTTGTATAGGTCTCTGCCCCACCAGGGCCCAGCTGGCATTTCCAAATTGCCTCAAGTTTAGCATTTAGGAAGCATCCCCTCACTCCAGAACCGCAACAAATTTTGCTTTAAATTGCGTTACTCTTCAGGCCAAACAAATTTCAGGGACTCGTAACTAAGCCCGTATAATTACTGTAGATGTCAAGGCTGCCTTCCTCTTTCCTGTAGTCAGTGATAAGAAAAACTGTGCTGAATGTAGAGCTTGGAAGGTAAATTATGGCTCCAGAATAGCTCTGGTCCCACCGAGTCCTTTTCCACTGGCCGCTATTCTTTTGTTAGCTTCCTTGATCCTCAGACTCTTAAACTACACGTGTCTTAAACTTACAAGTAAAGACGATGAACAATTCACTTTGAAAGCAACCTCTTCATTTCAAAGAGTCCCTCACAGAGCCCTGTGAAATTTCCACTTGGAACTCTTAGAAATGACTTCTTATTGAACAGGGCTGAAAAAGAAGAGAAAAGGTGATCTCCAAGAGCTAAGCGAGTTCCACTCAGATTCATTCCAGGACCCTTTACGACTGCTCATTTCTGCCCGAAACACACTTCTTCCAGCTTTCTTGGTTCTTTCTCATGCTGCATGTCTCCATTCAAAAGTATCCCTACCGTCTCCTCCTAATTGAACATTCCCCTCTCTTACCCTCTGCCACGGCATCGTGTTTTGTTACTTTATAGCACCTGTCCCAATCTTCAATTATTCTTTTTTCATTAATTATTCTAACTGCATATGATCTGTATCCTCCACCGGAATGCGAATTCCCTGGGGGCGGGGCAGAGATGTTGCCTATATTTTTCACCGCCATTTTATCAGTGCAAGCACACAGTAGGTGCTCAATGAGTATGTAAGTAAAGGAGAAGAAAGGAGCGAAAAAAGGACAAGGAGAAAAGGAGGAAGGCAGAGAGGGAGGAAGGAAGGGAGGGATACAGAGATAAGGAAGAAATCAGGAAGAAAGAGAGATGAACTTTATCATGCGTGATTTTGCTTTAGTGCCTGGTGTATTTCAAGATTCTCTAGAGAAACAACCAGTAGAATGAAAATGAAAATATGCAAAAAATTTCATATAGGAATTGGCTCATGTGAATAAAGAGGCTGAGATGTCCCCCCATCTGATGTGCATGAACTGGGGACTCGGGGACACCAGTAGTGTGGTTCAGCCCAAGTCCAAATGTCTGAGAACCAGGAGGCTGCTGGTGGTGTAAGTCCCAGAGTCCAAAGGTCCAAGAACCAGGAGTAGCATTGTCCACGGGTAGGAGAAGATGGGTGCCCCAACTCAAGCAAAACAGCAACTTTGCCTTTCCCCTGCCTTTTTATTCCATGCAGGCTCTCAGAGGAGTGGCTGATGCCACCCACATCGGTGATGGGGATCTTGACTCAGTCTACCAGTAATCCTTTCTGAAACACCCTCACAGACACACCCAGAAGCATTGTTTTACCACCTGTCTGCTCTCCTGGTCATCCCTTAGTCCAGTCAAGTAGACACAGCAAGTGAGTCAGTCATCACACCACCTCCGCTTCCGCTGTGGGTGTGACTCTCTGCTGTCCTGGGCCCGAGGGCTCTGCCTTAATCTGGGTTCCGGTTATGGGGTCAAATGAAGCTGCTACTCCTTTTGATTGTTCATGCATTCGTCATATTTTCTATATAACAGGAAAAAAAGTCAGCTGAAGGACTCAGGGATGAGTGTCCAAAGGTGGTGTTTGCAGCCAGTCCATGGTCTCTAAAGTGGGGTGCGGGGTAGAGGGGGAAAGGGGAGCAGAGAAAAGAACAGGCCTGCTTGTCCCGAGCAGCAGATTCTAATTTTTGTTCTAATTTCACTGTCGACATCCGGTGTGCCGCATGGCCTCCTGTGTCAGGTTGGTTGCTGGTTTAAATACAGCTTAATTAATTTAGCCAGAGATTTACCAGAAGAAAAATGAAAGAGAACTAAGCCAAGGTTTAACTTTAATTCAAAAAGAATTACCCGATTTCTTTTAAGGAAAAGCTCCTTAAGCTTCACAGAAGCTTTGGCAGCTTTTTTTTCCCTTTTTCCCCAGAGACGTCTTAGTACATGGTTACTTCCACGTGACTTTTAGAATCTGCTGTTCCTTCAATATGATCCTAAGACGTTTTTGCTTCATTTTATTTTATTTTTCTACCTGCTGTGGAGATAGGAATTAAGTGCTTCTTGGGAATACTAAACCCCCTTCTCTGACAAAGTGTTCCTTTAAGGATAATGCAATGTATTATGTATTCTCTGGAAAGCATCAGCCCAGTTTATGCTCTGGACTTACTTTGTTATTTGTGGCACATGAGACTCATGTCAGGAACTTGTTAAAATGTAGACCAGTGGCTCCCACCCCAGGGATTCTGATCTAGTTTTAAAGAAATGAAGCCCAGGAATTTTTATTTTTCAATATCCTGGGCCACCATGACATGCTGTATTTTTATAAACACTGCTCTGAGGGATTGATTAAAAAAAAAGAAAAAAAGAAACACTAGGACCCAAACTCTATTGTGTATAAATATAATAAGTAGATCACTGAAGTTACCTTTTAGACAGTTCCAATCAGTCAACCTTTTCTCAACCACTGGATCTTGTCCTTTTTCTACTTAAGACCCTACAGCATCTCTCTGAATCTTTCAAGATACTTTTCAAACACTGTTGCTCAGCGTTGAAGATTCTTCATGAGCCAGAACAATGCTCGGAAAGAGCTTATTAAAAAGGTAGACTACTGAGCCCCATTGATCAGATTTTCTGGATACAGCCAGGACTATCCTTTAGTAAATTCCCTGGGTGATTTTGATGTCTATCAAAATAGGAGATCTTCTGGTTGAGATTTCCTCTGGCATATTTCCCATCATTGATTGCATGCATTTTGTGAGTAAACCACTCCAAAATCCTTAAAATGCCCTCAATCTCTCAGGCTGTTCTAAGCCTTCTGCAATGCCCCGCCATGTCTCCCATCCAGGTCCCTCGCAGCCTTAGCTTAGGCTCCCCATCCTCAAAGGAGCCTTTCTTGTCTCCCAGTCTGAAAGCTATACATCTACTCTGTGCTCCAATAACATTCTGCACGCATCTTCAGCTATAATTTATCTCACTGGATAGACGTTGTCAATTAACCCTGAATTCCTTGAGATCTGGGAGTATGCATATCTCCTTTAATAGACTCTATATCATCTGTGGTCAGCACAGGACTTGTATGCATATTCATGCCTCTGGTCTAATGACTATTGAATAAATGAGCTAGAATAAAGCAAAACAGTAATGGGCAAATAGCTACATGTAGAAAGGTGTGGGCTTATATATAAGACCTCAAGGTATTCTTGATTGGAGAAGTTTTTATAGCATAGATTTAACCTGGGATTACTGCCTGGAGGGGAAGCATAGGAAGCCTGGCCTTGACCAAAGAATATGGTGAGAAGAAAGGGATATAACCAATGGGAAGAAGGTTGAAGAGCGTTGCCGTGGGTACCCCAAGTACCCACAGCTGAGTTTGAATGAAGTGAAGAGGACAGAATGTGAGTCAGAGAGTCAGAGGTCTAGAGAGAGATTTTCTTTAGAGTACAGAGGCTGAGGACGCTGGTTTGCCTTAGGGTTCTTAGTTTTAGCTCTGAAAATGTCATCTAAAGATTAGCCTTATCCATGCAGCCTTCCTTCCTGGGTGCTTCCTGTGAACTGCATGATTCGCTGCCCCCTGGACAGAAATCAGTGACAATGATCTATCATCCTATAAATCTTTCCTTTTCCTCTTGCTCACCTTGAGATAACTCAGCTCCGTGATTTATAGCCTGTTTTTTCTCTAGAATGTCAAGACAGATGTCAGACTATGAGGATTTTGGTTTGTTTATTCTGTAAAGAAAGCAAATATTTTGATCTAGAAGAATGAGAGGGAGATTGAGAAAAGGAGGATAGGGGAAGCAGGGATAGAAACAATGAGTAAAAGAAAAATTTAACAGACTCTGTTATTATTTATTTCAAACATGTTTGTTTCTTTGAAAACCTGAATCAGAAGTAAATGCTTCCTCTTCCCTTTTCCTTCAGAAACCTGAGATTTTGAGATGAGAAGTTTTAACATGGAAAGTTGAAATTTTGAAGAAAGACAAGAGAAATGTATATTAAAGGCAGTAGAGTAAACTAACAAGCAAATCCAAAACTTAAATGTGGATAGCTTTACATTTTTCTAATTGTTTTTGGAAACCACAAGTGCCATTCTGCATCTTTGGCAACGAGCTGATGGAAAATGCTCAGTCTCTTCTGCCAGCCCCTCGCGTGCCTTCATCTCACTGCTTGTCTTGTCCACAGGAGCCCACTGCCAGCATCTCTCAGTCAGAGCTCTTCCTCCGACCCAGACCAAAACCGCTGGCATACCACGCCGTTTCAGGCGGCACTGAGGCTGAGTCCTAACCACAGCCTAGGTTTTAATGTAGGTCTAATGGAATTGAGTTTTTGTGGATCAAAAAACATTGAATTTCATAATTTTAGAAGATGAAGATGAAAAAACTAGGTACCAATAACTTTAAGCAAATGATTCTTGAAATTATTCAATGTTTGAAGACCAGCTGGTTTGTAAAGAGACTTGCAGCAAATAACTGGTTAATATTATTCCTTCTTCATCCTTTCATGTCTTGGTTGGATTCTGTCATCCTTCTATTAATGACGGTCAGAAACCTGGAAGTCTGTTTAGGCATTCTTTCAACCCATCTAAATTGTGACTCAGTTTGGTCCCTTTTAGCACCATAAAATGCATTTTGTAAATTTATCTTATACTTCCATTTCTAACATGTATCTAATGTAGAGTTAAATTTTCAGCATCTCTGGAGAAGTGTATCCTGACTGATACACATTCAGAGTTGCACTTTTGGTCAAAGAATGTGATGATGAAACCCACCAGGAATGGGTTCAGAATACAGTGAGCCTGGCTAGGTCCCATTTGTCATGGTGAGTGAGGAGCTGGAAACAGGGCACAGACCTTACACTCAAAAGCCAACTTCAGCTTCTGACCCTCTGACTGGGAACAGCCAAGGGAAGGCCATAGCCACAGGGAAGGGGACAGCAGGAGATGTGGGAACTGTGCCCCTGTCTGCTCTTCGCCTGGCAGTTCTGGGGATTCATATCTATCTCTCAACCCTGTTGATTTATTCTTTGCACTCAGAAAGGATGGGAACATCCTTTTCTCCCTTTAAGAAGGGAAAGTGTAGATAATGAAAATGAGTTGGTTCTAGGCAGATACCTACCTACTCTTTGTGTGGAAATGATGTGAAACCTGCTCACAGATCACACAGGGATGCTGAGCCTAAATATGATGCGTGTGGTTGAAGACCCAGTTACGAGAAGAGCAGAAATAAGTATGTTTTCTGCTAAGAACTAACCATGCAAAGGGTGGGTATCTTTGGGGACCAAAACAAATGGGTAGTTCCAAAGGTAAACAGCCAACTGATTCACTTTTTGAGATCATAAAATATTAATGACTCCATTATTGGTTTTAAAAACATCATAAGGAATATAAATATTCATTTATTGAAAAGTACAATAAATATATTTTTCTCACATATGACCAGGTGAGGAAAAAGAGGGCCCTGAATCAGAGAAAAATCTTGAAATGTATTACAGTTTTAAGTAACAGAGGTGAGATGATATCCAATGTCTAACACTGGTCTGTTGCCAGTTTCCTGGGGTGGGGTCAGGGGAGCAACAACCAGAGCTTCAACCAACAAAGGAAAAATAAGTGAAATATTATCAAAATGTATTTTGAGCATATTTTGACTTTTCTCTAAATTAAAAATGTCTATAACATATTAATTATTTTTCATAATTTCAAAGTAGAAAAGCAAAATATTTTGCATTCTCTGAAGATTTCCAGAGCTTCCACCACTGTGGGTATATAGTTTTCTTTTCCTACGGCAGCCATCTCTTCATTTAGAATTGTTAGAACCTTAGTGCTAATTCCTTAATAGCATCCCTGGGCCTGCATGGTTTCATGTAAATAGTCATCGTCCAAACGAGAACTTTAAGGAGTTCAATGTTTGTATTTTGCTTGTATTTGAAGTGAGGGCACCGGCGGTACTGTGGTATCAGAAGTTCTCTACCATCATCCAACCCAGATCTTTTCAAATTCTTTCTGTAGTGAGGTATAAGCCACACTGGTTTGCAGCTAATTCTTCATAAAAAATCTCTTTATTTTGCAGCAGTTTGGAAATTTCAAATCTATCTCCTTTCAGGGAAAACAATTTTGGAAAGTCTCTCCTAAGCTTAGAGAGAAACACTTGGGGATTTTACTTTACAAGATCCCAGGGCTTGGGAAGCCCAGGACTGTCTTCGCAATGGCTGGCCTTTCCTAAGGCTTCATTTCGAGGAAGTGGCTGTGCGTCCGAATAAGACATTAGACAAAGTCTTTTTAAAATACCGTAGCATGCATATCACTCATCATGTATTGGTCCCCTTCTGCCTGACACCAGAGTAGCACGAAGTGTGAACCCCACCCAGCTGCTCATATTATGTTACTCCCCCATATGAACGTGTTTCTATTCACTGTCATTAACATGTTGAAGTCACCTCCCACTCTCTTCCATCTCTCTGCGGATTCAATTTCTATGCCTTTAATTCTCCATTGACAATCTCCCAAGCTGAACCAAGTCAGTGGTGACTGTCATCTCACATCATAGAAATCTTTAACGTATAATTATTGTCTTATAATAGTGAGTTTAAGTGTCCCTAAATTTATCATTGGAAACTCTGCAGTCGGGGCCAAGTCAAGGAGATCTCTACATTTCCCAGAGTCAGGCATGTGTTAGGCAGATGCTGAAACAACCAGGAAATATGTAAAGGCTTTGTGTCATAGTGTGTGCACGTGTGGGGGGCATAACCCTCTCTGCCATCTCAGACACTGCCACCTTCGAGGGACAGCTAGACGCATCACAGAGAACGCTTGCCCGGAGTAAGAACTGAATTACATTACTTTGTGAGGTATAATGATGAGGCATAGAATAATCATTAGAAAGCACTTCAACGTGTAATTTTTTATGTACACACACCCAAGTATACATTGTTTTGCACTGAAGGTAGTTTGCATTGTGTCTTTTTTCCATTGTGTGATTTGCTCTCTAGGAACTCCAAGGAACAAAATGTTACCACTAGCTTGCTAACATTACTGTGATTTATATTGCCAAACATAGAGTGAGAGCAACCTTCAGAGCGTAGAAACTGGCCAGAGCTATAACCCGAAGGCAGTGCCTTGCAAATGGCATTTCTTCTCCCTCACCATAGAAATGCTCACTTACCCTGCCCGAGGCTTTTTCTCCATTCACTACCACTTATACCCAGTGAGGAGCCAAGTGGCTGGGTTACCCTTCAAAAGTCCCTATTTATCATTTAAGATGTTGCCTGTATGAACAATCACAATAAATATCTTTAATAATTAATTTGCATATAATTAACATAAAAGTACGTCATTCAAACTAAATTAAATATCTAGCCCAAGATCTTAATGGAGCTTATTACTCCCCCAAATGCAAAATCCCCATTCAATTAGAATTTTTTGCAGCAATAATTGTAATAAGAATTGCAACGACCCACTTACATTTCTCTGATCATCCCAAGCATGTCTCTCATCTTGGCACAGCAGCATATCTTTGTGTTGGCAGGAGATTAGTGAAGTGTGTTGTAGTGAGCATGAATTAATTCATGTTTTGTCTCTTCACAATCCAATGAAACAAAATTAAACCTGTCCTTTGTTCATTAGGTGATATTTTCCAAATGAGACACCTAATGGAGACTTCATAAAGGGCATGTCAACCCTGTATAGTTAGTCTCTTTGCTATGTTTTTAAGCTTTCCAAAGGGAAAACCCTGATATCATGCTAATAGTAATGATCATGATTATAGAACAAAAAATGCATGTCATGGAGTGGCTAAAGATTTTTCAAAACCTATTTCTAGCTATGAATTTATAACTAGGCAGCAGTTTCACCCTAGAACTAATATTTAAGGAATAAAATTTAAAAGCTAAACATCTTCAAGACTTCCTTCTTTATATTACATAAGAAGGCTTAGATCACTGCCAAAATAATTTTGAAAGAGCAATAATTATCCAAATGATTTAAAAAATTGGCTTTTATTATGAGAATCTAAAAAATTATCCCTCTGAACATAATGGAGAAATTTTCCATTTTTATTTGCTCAATTTTTATTTCCATTTATATTTGCTTATTTACTTGGTTAAAGATGCACTTTCTTGAAAATAGTGGTAATTAAGTTGCTTAATTTCAGATACTTATACATTAGGCCCTGAAAAATACAGTCAAAAGAAAACTTACAAGTTTTTTCTTCCCTGGTTTATTTTCACCAAGCATAATTGCATATATATTTTGCAAACTGCTCTGTGATATTGGTCAAGTCACTTTTTACAATGATTTTGTTTTTCTTCTTAAAAAATGACTGGTGATCCATATGACCACTCAAGGCTAAAAATTCAAAATCGTATGATTTAAAATTCAGCCAAGTAATGAGCAGCCCAAAGCTTATTTGGAGGAAAATTCGTAGTCCTGTAATTTTAGCACTTATTACTAAAAAGAATAATAGCTAACGCTTATATCACTTGCTATATACTACACATCGATGTAAATATTTCACAGACAAAATATCCATTAGAAAAGGAGATTGGCCCTGGCTGGTGTAGCTCAGTGGCTTGAGCGCGGGCTGGGAACCAAAGGGTCCTGGTTCGATTCCCAGTCAGGGCACATGCCTGGGTTGCAGACCAGGTCCCCAGTGAGGGACAGGTCCCCAGTGAGGGCCATGTGAGGAGCAACCATACATTGCTGTTTCTCTCCCTCTCTGTCTCCCTCGCTTCCCCTCTCTCTAAAAATAAATAAATAAAATCTTAAAAAAAAAAAAAAAGGAGATTGTACTTACCTTCTTGTCTAAACCAGAACCCCAATCACCATGCTAAGAGAGTGAGTGAAAAAGAAAAAAAGGCAAAGATGGGCTAGCATCCAAAATAATGAGAAAATACTCAAAACCAACCAGATCTTGTGCATTTCAATGCCTTGGCCGTAGAAAAGTACAAAAAGAAATGATATAAGATGATCTCTGCTACCCAAAGGTTTACAATGGAGCAGGAGTGTATAAGCATTGACTATTTTCTAGGAATGTAAATGTGTTCAACTCACACTGTGTAGAGAACTAAGAATATTACTTAAATATTACCTATCACCTCCAGCCCAGCAAAATGAGTTTTCTCTGATGAGTCTCCTACCTTTTTAGTGTAAGGACATTACTCTCTACTCATAAATAAAGTAGGAAATAACTGCATCAGTATGGAAACTTTAACTTTGCAATTCATTTTCATACAACTTCTACCCCATTTTGGCCCCGAAACTCCCTTTCATATAGGAAGTTAATATTGCTGTTATCACTTAATTGCTGATTAAAACACACAAAAAGTCAGGCTCTAAAATATGAAGTGATTTGTATCATATCACATGTGATAGTATTAGATCAGAAATTTAGGTTCTGGTGTCAAACTCCTCATACAAGGCCCAGACAGATTTTTATACCTCTCATTTCTCCCATTTTCTAACATGTCATGCCAAGTTTCCCCGGGACTCTGTTGGAAACTTCAGGGATGCTACGCACAGGAAAGAGGATGGAGCCATGTGTCATTCAAAACAAAAATAAAACTAAACTTTTACATAAAAAAACTAAATGCTTAAAAATATTTTATATATTGTTTTTATTTTTTCCCACTTATTTGGTATTCCCATTTTATTAGTGGCCTGAGTACAGTCTTTAACTTTCTATGAAGTAGCATATTAAACACATCACTGTATTTATATGCTCTCCTTTTGGAGTTGGAGAGTGACCTTACATATGCATATACTACGTAGGATATATGTCATGTATAAGTATACAATTGTGTGTGTAAGAGTAGGTTCCACACATGTGCACACCCTTCTCTGTCAGTTTCTGTTTGTCTTTGCTCCTCTCCCTCTCTGTCTCACACACACACACACACACACACACACACACACACACACACACACGGAAAATGCAATTGATCCAGTATGTTTTATTTGAAACCTCAGATGGCATTCTTAAAAACCACAGAATTATTTTATTATCACTTGTCATATCTGTGAAGAAAAAGTCCTAAATACCTAGAGGCCTGAGGCAGCTGGACTTTCCCAAACCAAAAAGCTCCCTTCCGGGTTGTTCTAATTCAATATTTACACTAAAGGATCTAGAAGGCTTTTCTTTGCATCTAAAGATAGGAAAGGTTTGGAGATTTCAGTTTCAGTTGCTGCATCAACATGTTGCAATGTATTTCTAGGAGAAGAGAATAACTAGTTTGAAAGCTGAGCAGCATTTCCCTGATTGCCTTGGGAGACCACACTGTTCTGAACACTTTGACTGATGGGTGAGACAGGCAATGCACTGGAAGGAATGAGAGTCCAGTCACGGAAACAAGATTTTAACAAAATGAAAATAGTGCGAGGGAGCAATGAGAAAAATATAGTTTTCAAGTGCCAAATTTTAATTATTTAGACTATTTTAGTAGTATGAATTCAGAGACAGACTAAAGATGATAACAATCAAGGAAGCCTTCCATAACGTCTTCTGTAACAGCAGCCATATGCACTGCTGTCTTACACAGTACACTGCCATTGCAACCGACTAGACATTTGTACATATTTATTTGTGCAAAATGCTGTGCACACTAGTTTCAATCATAATCATTGCGGAGTCAGTATTACCTAGCCCCATAAAGCAAACGCCAATTGCGGGAAAGCTATAGAGCTACCCCAGGCCATCAGATAGGAACCTGTGAAAACACGGACTCCAGGCTAGATCCTGCTCCTTGAGAGCTCAGACTGGATGGCTTCCACGACCAATGAAAACCTCATGAAGGGCCAGGGGTGTCTGCTTCCCTGGGGAGAACCAGCTTCTCAGCCACTACTCACACCTTCATAAATTTGGTGGATCAGAAGAAGTGAGGAAAATTAGGCTGGCTAAACTTCATAGAGTGGATTCACTCTCCCCCAGGGTCTCTGGCAGCCTGGTGGAGTTGGTGCTGCAACAGGAGTCCGGGAAACCCCTACACAGAGAAACAATATCAAGGTTTCGTTCTGCCAGGGGCACTACCTTTTCCTGTCTATGGAACCCATTTCATGTGTGGAAATAGGAAGTGGCACAGGTAATCCTACTGTCTTCAAACAGGGGTAAAGCTATTCCATGGAACTGAAGCCAAAAGGAGTAGAGGGTTGTGGTGCGGGCAAAGTCCTTCATCAGTTGGATTCCTCGATGGACAGACAGCTCATAACCTGAGAGTTTATTAGAATCCAGGAACTTAGATCCCACTCTACCTCTCCTGAAATGAAATCTACATTTAACAAAATTCTCAAGGGATTTGTATGCATGCTAAGTCTTCAGAAACCCTGTAGTAATGAACATCTAAACTTGTCATGAATTTACTGTCTAGTGAGCAATGCAAACAATAAAATGAGCTATGAGTGATCATAATAATGACCAACATTTATTGAGCAAGGATTAGTTATCTGACACTTTTGTAAGTGTTAAATTTGTGTTCATTGTGTTAACTCTTTAGGTCCCCACGATGAGCTAATGAAGGGTATGGTACTATTAATTTCATTTTACAGACAAACAAACTGAGGCACAGCAATGTTGATGTTGTTGAGATTTGAACTGAGGATTATGATGGTGTTGATATTTGAGCTAAGGATTATTGGGCTCTAGAGCCACCGTCTTCAATACTATATTCTACTCACAGTTTCTGAAAGTAGGAAGCAGGAACATTGCAGAGAGCAATAACTCATAACTCAAGCCTTTCAGAGAAGTGATGAACAAGCTGTGATACAAGAATGGGGAGGACTTTGCCATGGCCCCTGGTGTCCATTTGACAGGAACTAGACCTTTCTTTCATTCTGAAGCTGACTCAGCTTGACCAGTTCCATTGTGTGTCCCTCTGCTACACAAATGTCATTTCTTTTGCAGCTTCTTTTTTACCCTCTTTGCTTGCCCTGTGCTTGTTAGCAGGACTGCCTTTCTCTGACCTGTCGCTGTTTTCTTCTATCTGTCTCCTCAGGGATGCCTGCTTCTACCATTAGAATAATGATCTAATATCTCTCAAACATGTTTGGTCTTCATTTTACCTCTGCAAGATTCAATGTTGTTGAATGAAAGACCAGCCTTAACCTAAATGGTTGGCCAATAAGGCATGTCTCTAGACAATGATCAACAAAAGAAACTCACCATCCTCTCGGATTAACATGTTTTTCTTCTGAAATCTGCCTTTTTATGGAAATAAGTGATATCTTGTTTAAAAGGAATAAATGTATTTTATGCTAGCATTCCCTGAATGCTTGCAGGGATCAGAGTCTGGGCCAGTCTCACTCAGAGCCCCACCCTTGCCACTCTGGCCTTCCCTTTGACAAGCTTGACTTGCCTCAGCCTCTCCTGGGTATAGCCCTTGAACTTGATTCTCCCTTAGAAATGAGTGATTCCTGTGGGTATGTGAGAATTGCCCTCATGATAGTTCAGTTAATATGGAAAGACCTTATAGCTCTCTCTGTTTACCTTATCTCCCTAGGTCAGAGGAACTCTAAGACATTCTTAATCCCTGTCTCTCTCTTTCAACATTTTAAACAGGGTTTAGGGTCCTTTGGAACTCAGGAAGAGAAGTATGCAGAGCATATAATACACTCAGGGCCATGCCAGGCATCTAATAACTGCTCAGTGAATAAAAGCTGGGATTGTACGCACCCTCACATAGTCCAATAAAGTGGAGTCAACAACCCTTGGTTATTGGTGCCAGCATCTGAAAGAACTACCTCCAAGGAATTTCTCTTTGAATTTAGACTGCAGTACCTTAGTACATCCATTTCACTGTCATGGTTGTTGTCGGTTGACATTCTAAATAAAGTTTGCTTCTCCAGAATTTAGGCTTAAATCCAGGGTCCAAATCCAAATGAGAATAAGACATTTGACCTGGTAAATAAATGTTGGTGATCCATTTCATGTCATCGGGGAACAAATTAGTAAATACTCATAAGACAATTTGATTGTGAAATTATAAATACATGTAATAACAGAAAGATTTCCAGCTTACAACGTTTGCAGACTTATTTCTAAAAGATAAAAATAAAATCATAAAAGAACCAGAAGAAAATATAGAGCAGTTCTTATTTGATTTCTAGTTTGGGAAGCTTGTTGCAGTCATGTATGATAAAGAGAGATGTTTGAAGGGAGGACCCAGGGCAAGGGTTCTGACCTCACTCAGACAGCCGAATCTGCCTCTTACCGATTGCACAGATTTGGACTAATTGTTTAATCCTTCTAAACCTTAGTTTCTTGCATTAGTAAATAGGCACAATAATAATATTAATTATTTCATGGAGTTCTTAAGATTAAAAGAGATAAAGCATGCAAACGGTTGAGTACATTGTCCGACATATAGTAAATTTTAATAAATATATTGCTATCTTCATCTCACTTGATAAAATGATTGTCTATATATTTTTTTTTCTAAGAATAAAACTCAAAATCAAAGGTCAGCTAGGGAAAAATCACAATCTTTATGATAAGCAAAGGGTTAATATCTTTAATCTCCAATAACTCTTACAAACAAGCCAGAGAAATATACTCTGATTAAAATTGAGCTTAGAACAGATAATTTATAAACAAATAACAAACCAAAACCTGCATACATTGGCTGATGATTATATGTAAGTACAGTCAGCCTTAAAAGTAATCAGACAAATACAAATTATAAAACAACATTTTCACTCAAATTTGAAAAAATCCTGGTTAGGGTATGAGAACACAAGCAGTCCTATGGAGTATGGGAAGGGCTATAGGGTGTATTCTTTTCCAGGGTAATTTGCCAACGTATGTCAATACTCCACCTAAAATGAATCATAAAGGTATTGTCAGATATTTGTCCAAGTGCTTCAGGTGCTTATCTAAGCATTATTCTCAATTATAAAAATGTGGGGATGACTTAAATGTTCAATAGTAGGAAAATTAGTCAGCAAGTCATACTATCTATAACTTATTTTGAGTCAGGAAATTATATCTATGTAATAGAAATAATTTTGTAAATAATTTTAATGGATTTGAAAAATGTTTATAATATTGAGTTATATTTCTAAAAGGTTATATAACATAGTACTATTACTTACAGATAAAATATACATGCAACATGTAACCAATGCTTGTTTAATGAATAAATACATAAATATGTTTATAGTAAGGTAGTAAAATTACAGATCACCTTTAAACATATATGCTCTATACTTTTTTCTTATATGTCATATTTTCCAAATATTACTCAATATTATTTTTAATTGAAATATAAGATTTAAAATTTAAACATAGACATTTTGTATTATGCAGGTAAGAAAGATGATTGTGAATAATATCACAGTAAGAGAACCTGTATCTAAATAAAATCTAGTGATGTAACTAGGTGCAGCCAGGAGGGGGGCCCCAAATAGGGATTTGTAATGGGGTCCAGAACTCAAGGTGTCCAGGAAATATTAGAAACATATATACAGGATGTTCTCGCCCCCATAAGTCTGAGCTGAGGTGGATGGCACACCTAGAGCAGGGCCATTCAGAGCTGTTTTGTATAGCAGCAGCTTTGCAGCTAACCTCTGGTGAAGTCATTTAACATATCTATAACCTTTAACTGGTTTTGTAGATATGTTAAATAGCTGTGGCCCTGCTTTCAGCCAGGGGGATGGGAGTGACTTCTACCCAAGGTATAACTGGGAGGCAACTCCCCCTGGTCACAGTGCCTGCATGAGAGCTTGGAGATGATTGGCTCTGTGCCATGGAGCCACATCTTCCCAGAGTTACCATGGCAGCCCAGTAAAGCTGGAAGGATACAGGAATGCTGGCAGGTGTAACTGATTGTAGGAGGAGTCGGAAATGGGGCTGCAGAGGAAGATTGTCTCGGAGATTTAAATTCAGGCGTGGCAGCCATGCCAAAAAAGAGGAACACACTGCTTTTGGCAAGAGGGGAGAACCCCTTAGCTTTGGGGCTCCCTTTGCCACGCAGCTTAGGAAGCTGGGAAGCAAGATGTAGCAGCAATGCAGAGATCTACCTTAGCAGTTCGGAAGAATGCAGGAGAGATGCTGTGGGAAGGAAAGTCAGGACCATGCAGCTGTGGCAGGAAAGACCCCACGGCTTGGGCAGAGGGCAGGACCATGCGGCTTTGGGGTTGCTCTGTTTGCCACAAGGCTTAGGAAGCAGGAGAGACTTTGCCTGGAAGAAAAGGGATGAAAGGACTCTTGCTAGTGGACCATGAGGAGGTGCCGCATGGTTTTGTATTAACTGGAGATTGCGGTGGTGACACAGCAGATGGTGTCGGAACAGAGGGGCTGCTGGAATCATGGACTTCTACTTCTTTCCTGAGATATGGTACCCTGGACTGGGCATGGGGAGAAGGAAGGACTGTGTGCATTTGTGGGTATTCTGATGAACTTCAGTATTTTAAAGGGGACATTAAGTCATTACTTCAATCCTGTCTAACTGGAAAATAAATAATTCCTTTCCTTTTCACCAGTCTCTGACATTGAGAGACGTCTTTCCTTTGGCAGCGAGCAAAACGAACCTAGTATGGGGTGGGGGACCCCAGGAGCACAAAGAGGGGACCTTTTGGTAACAGTGTATCATTTACTGCCCCCGCCCTGTTCTGTAACAGTGATACTAACCGCGTCTAACACCAATATTCTGACTGGGGCATCATCCTGGTTGGTATCAGTCATACAGTTTTGGGTGAGAATGGGTTGTGAAATTTCCCGTTTTGTAGGCCTACAGCAATTTCTGTTCTTGGTGAGAACCTCTTATCCAAGGAAGTGCCAGAGAGTCACCTATTCTTACAGATGGAAAGTACCTAAGAGATCAGCTTTCTGATGATCGGTTTCCTCATCAGAAATTAATTTTTTGTGTCCCTCATTTTTTTCTTTTTTAATAATCCTTTTTATCTGTCTTTTATTTATGTAACTATAGATTTTAGCATTTCTCAGCAACAAATTTACAATTACTTGATGGATAAAACAAACTGTTGACATAGGAAAGGATAACAATAACTTTTATAAGAATATTTTAGAACACTTGTTATCTCAATGAGACACAACTGAATGGAAAATTCCAATCAAATCTCATGGTCATTGTACAATAACTATTCATTGATTAGCAGATCCTCTTGTTCTTTATCTGAAATTGTCCCAGTGCTGAGCACAGTGGACATGAAAGTCCCTTAGCAAATACTGGTGAGTGATTCAATAGACTCCCTTTCTTTAATTGTATCTGTCTATAATGTACTATTATACTGTTTCCTGAATTTGCTGAAATCTGTTTTTCCAAAATGAGCATAGTCTGTCTCTTTTTGTCTCTTTTCTGCACTTTGATGTAGCTTTCTCAAAATAAGGTACTCAGCTCTGAATTACCAGTGGTTCTGCTTTGATGGTCAGAATTATGGAGGAAGTGGCGGCTAATTCACTTATAAATTAGATAACTAATTCACAGAATTTTAGCTGTTGTCTGATACTTTGGAAATATATGAAAGATTGAGTCTATGTTTAAGATTGAGATATAGGCTGAAGATACATATTTTGAATTATTATTAAGGTGGTAATTGATCTAAATTTTGTACTATTAGAAAAGAAAGATGACCAAGGAAACATAACACCAGAAAAATATGCTCTTTCTATATACTTGTTTGTTCTTAACTGTAAGGATAGGAATTGGAAGGACCATATTGCCTTCTGCAATTTTCCACTTTAAACAAGCAATGTGGCCTTATGATTCTTGGTTTTTATTTTGCTTGATTTTAAAAACTTTTTTAAGATTATATCTATATTTTCCCCCTAATGTATGTACCTCCTGGACAGAGTCTTGTGGTTTATTGTAATTTCTATAGTTGTCAATATAGTTGTCAATACTGTACTGGCAGCAAGCATACAGAAAAATAGTTGCTGGATGATAAAATATGTGAATTTTACATTAAATGTCAAGATTCCTAGCAAGTTTGGATCACTATTCCTAAGTGAACTTGTTTTTAACTGTATCTTACATCTGTATGAGTTGCGTGGGTGAATGGATTTCCCTGTTGTTTTTTTTTTAACCCAGCATTATAGAGGTGAGTTTATCTACTCAAATGTCTGCCAGTGTCTAACCTTGCAAGTTAACTGATACTGTAAGAGTAGTTGAACATTATTGCTGGAGGTAAATAACTCATTTGGAGGATCTTTTGTGGTGGAAGCACCTTGAAAAGGGTATGATTTGTCCATTATTAGTGAGTGGGGAATCCAAAGATTAGAATGCCATTATTGTCATAATCCAAATGGTCAAAAAACAAGACAGAAAAGATTGACTTAAGATTTCTAACTGAAGTACAGAATTGGAATAAATAGATCTTTAACATATAAGCAAGTTACAAAGCAAGTACAGAAAAACTTGTACTTTTTTTTTAAAGATTTTATTTATTTTTATAGAGAGGGGAAGAGAGGGAGAGAAACAGCAATGTATGGTTGCCTCTCACGTGGCCCTCACGGGGGACCTGGCCCGCAACCCAGGCATGTGCCCCAACTGGGAATCTAACTGGGACTCTCTGGTTCCCAGCCCGTGCTCAATCCACTGAGCTATACCAGCCAGGGCGAAAAACTTGTACCCTTAGACTAATACCCTTTTATATATTTACCAGACACATGCACGCACACATACAGCCAACAACCAAGAAAACTTCTTTAGGGAGAGTCTAGAGCACCATGCCCTGGCAGGAGTGTCCACCCTATTGGCGTCTCTGCGCCACACTGGAAGAAGAAAAGTTATCTTGGGCCACACATTAAATACACAAGCACTAATGAAAAGTGATGAGCAAAAAAAAAAAATTTAAGTAAATTTATGACTTTGTGTTGGGCCACATTCAAGCATTTTGTTTTATGTTTAGTCAAATTAGTAACATTAATTAGTGTCCTTTGGTCTCCCCAGATGTAATGAAATTGTTTTAGTACTTTTACTTTTATATAAAATGATTCGTGCTTAGTGCCATTAAATGCTCTGAAAATAAGAGGTAAAATATATATTTAAATAAAGTGGCTTGAACTCAACCTCTTGAAAGAGCTGGGCTACGAAATGTTTCATCTCACTTTCTCTTTTCATTTTTTTTTAAAATATTTTATTTATTTATTTTTAGAGAATGGAGAAGGAAGGGAGAAAGAGCAATGTATGGTTGCCTCTCACATGGCCCTCACTGGGGACCTGGCCTGCAACCCAGGCATGTGCCCTGACTGGGAATCGAACCGGGACTGTCTGGTTCCTAGCCCGCGCTCAATCCACTGAGCTACACTGGCCAGGGCTCTCTTTTCATTTTTATTACTACTAATATTTTCTGTTTATATCTTTCTTTCAACTTTTTCAAATATTTTCAAAATATTAAATCTCTAGCTCCCAAAGTCCTTGGGAAGCTTCTAGGATATTTATTTTATATCAACCAAGTGGAAACTCCTGGCAATGAAGGGAATAGAGCCACAGCAGTTCAGCATGGTCAGCAGAAGGACCAGAGGCAGAAGCCGGAAGTCCCCACCGCTGCTGCAGGGTGGGGCACAACCTGATTCAGGCTCGTTCAGAAGTGACAAAGAAAGCCCAGACAAAGGTTGAAGCTTAAACAGACATGGGAGAATATTTGGGTAGAGAGCTTCATCTTCAAAACCATCTCTTTAATCTTCTAATTCAACCAACACTTATTGAATACTATGCTTATTCATGAGTTTCTATCATGCGAACTTCTTGTTTGAAAAATATAGGTCTTCCCTATTCTGTTCAAGCCAATGGAATAAAAACTATACTAAAGGGACGACACATATGGAATGTTTCATATGTACCTTAAAATATGACATTATGCTTAACTCCAGATAATTGAAAAGCTTGGCTTTCCCCACTCTGAGACAAGTGTCTTGTAGAAAATGCCCTAAAGAAGGTTATTGACCAATGAACAGTGCTGTGTGTTCATTGGCACATTTACCCATTAAAACATAAGGAAAAAAATCACATGATTAGGTAAAATAAAAAATGGAGGCATCATTTTCCTCCCATTTGAGAAGTAAACAGCACCATAAGGAGGAAATTGCTTCTACATTAACAAATTTTAGAACCAAGCATCTCTCTCTGATGCATGTCCCTCCTCAGTAGGGGTTTCATCCATCCCTGATGAATTCCACAAAGACTCACTGCCCACTGAGGGTTAGACCAGACTCTAAAGTATGCTCCAAGCACCCTAGGGTTCCCAACATCTTTGGAAGAATCCATAAAATCTCATCCTCAACTATTTTCCCTTGTGAGGCTTTATTTTCTTTATAAACTTCAACCAAAACAGCGTCACTACAGACTGAATGCAGAAGCAGATATGAGAATCCAGCTCTCTTCCATTATGCCTGTCATAAGAGACATCTATGAAAATGTAAAGGATTGCCACTTTTTTCACATTTTTTTTCTTTTTAAAAATAGTTTTTTTTTAAATTAAACCTAGGTTACCTATAAGAAAATTGAAAAATGTTAAGACCAGGTATGCATTGTGGAATCAGCTACACATTTATAAAGAATTTTACAGGCACTCTTTCTTCCACATTAGGTTCTTCTGAGGGAGAACTGTTTTTGTCTGGAATACTGAATCCCAAATTGGGCCATAAATACCATGAAAATAGAGGTGACTTGTCTGTAATGCTTTCCTGGAATTCATCAACATTGCCAGCAGTGCAGATTGCCCAGGGTGGTTGCATGGAATTCATCTGAACCAATTTGGGTAAATAGTTCCTGCCATAATACCTTGTGTCAACAGGAAAGGGCTTCAGCGATAATAGGGGAGTTCTGAGGCAGGCAGAAGATGGCTGGATTATTTTATCAAAGGGAACTAAGAGTAGTCGTGAATCTCAGTGAATAAAAAGTATAGTTCAGTAGTGTTCTGATGTTGTCATCCGACAGCAATAGGATTGGAAGGCATCATAGAATAAGGCTTTTTTCTTGATCTATGTTTGAGGAAGACTACTCATGGCATGAAGGTATGGTCAGTGGCCATTACATTGATGCCTGCCTTCATTAGTCCCATCTCTAGCGTGTCTATTGGCTCAGACAGAGACGAATCAGGAAGCTCAGTTAGAGAGAAGATCTAAAATAAATGCCCCATCTCTAAGCTTGAATTTTATGTGTCTTGACTCTTGTCCCATAATCCTCCTCTGCATAGAAGAACCGTGTACTTGTTCAAAATTTGTTTGGAATTTTCTTGACTTCTCAGTTGACAAGTGGTAATCAATCATTTCACAGGTTTCACTTGCCTTCCTTGATGGAGTGCTGCTGTCAGTGCTCATGCTTACAATGAACTTCTCCGACTTCCCGGCACTCATAAATAATAGGGATGTGAAATAGCTTCTACCTGCTGCATCCACACTTCCATCTGGTGAGGGTCTTAAGGTGACCTTAGGCTCTGTTTTAGCTACTAAATAAGAAAAGGCTTCGGTTTCAGGCTGATGACCATTGTTGTGGCACCATCAACTGCTGTCGTGCCTCTTCCTGAAACATTTTCTCTTAAGTGGAAAAATCCCCCTTATCTTTGAGATCTTCGCTCACACGTTGTTTTATCTTGGGAACTCTTTTTGATCCTTTCTAGGATAAGTAACATGCTCCTGTTCTTTCTGCCGCATGAAGCCCCTATCACAGCACTTACCACATTTTACTATTACTGGTCATTCAATTGATATATTTGTTCTCTAGCCCTTACGGTGCTGAAGCAGCCACATATCTACATTATCAATATCTTCATATGGAAGATAGGTCACAGGTAATCTATTACTCAGAGTAAATTCTTAAGTTTTTAATCATTTATTTTTTATTAGAATGGATTTAATATAATTAGCTTAATAACACTTGCACTCTGATAAGCTTTCCTGAATGACCTTTAGAAGTGGAGTCCTAGCAAACCCTATGGGGGGATAGCACACCGGAACATCAGGGGTCCTGAGTATCTCATTAGAAATGCGATTGAGTTCTACTGCACAAAGCTACTGAGAGCACATGGAAATTACGGGATTCAAAAGTGAAATGTTGTATAAATATGCATTGGCAAGAACTGTGGCCCTTTTGTAATGAGACTGAGTTTTCAAACTGCATGAAAAAGCAAATATTATTTAATAACTAAACAGTGTGTGGATAGATAGAGAGACCATCTTATATATATCATGTATATGTCTAATACAGGTATAAGCTATTTTGCTTCTATCCACATCTTTTTATTGGAGTTTTACTATGTTGAGCTCAAGCTAAGAAGTACATTGAAGATAATCAGATACCTGAACATGGGAGGCAGAAATAAATATACATTGTATCATATCAGATAAAGACCGGTGATGTATATATGTGTTTATCTGGCTGTATAAACATATACACTGCATAAGTTTTAGAACTGGATGGGCTTTAGAAATTCAAAGCCAAGACATTTTCTTTACCTATATGGTAACTAATGTTCTGAGAGGCTCCATCCTTTGCTACAGATTATACTATTAGCGTCTTTGGCTGCTTTACCTGCAATAATAATAATAACAGATAATATATTTTGAGTATATTTCAGATTGCAGACACTGTGAGAAGCACTTTGCATACGTCATCTCAATTTTTCCTGACTATCACTCCCTAATTGAATGGTTTTATAGAAAAGTAGAGGCAGAAAGAGGTTATGTCTCCAGTCCATGTGGGGGTTTGTACTAGAATGGAGGAAAGTCTCAGAAGGTATGTTGATACCCTTTGCACCGTGCCGTTACTGTTCTAGAATTAGAGAGTGGAAGTAGCAGCAGGAAAACAAGCATTTGTGAAAGGCATAGAAGCAGCTGCAGAGCACTTTCCAACTTAAGTACATTGATATTGCTTCTGCATACTCCTCCTTAGACTTTGACGTGGTCAATAAGTTATTCAATTCTCATAAAACTCCAAAACACAAAATAGAAATAATGACCTTGTTCAGTGGCAGGTACTTTCTGGGTCTTCAAAAATGTCAACTTTCTTTCCCTGCCTCTCTCTGACAGGTCTACAAATTTAAATTCTGTTCTATTCAACACTTGCTACTCAGCTCAAATCTTTATTGAATGCTTTCTTGGACCAAAACTTGTGCTTGCCATTAGGAATATAACAGAGCATGTTGAAAAAATGAATAAAGTTGTTTACTGTTTGAGCATTTCTATAGTTATATTAGGAAGCATAAGGCATTATGAAAATGCCTGACCGCCTAACCGAACTATTCCCAAAAGCCATGCACAATGGGTGTAAAGTTTCAGTTATGAGTAAGTTCTAGTGTCCATAGTCAATAACAGTGTACTGTGTACTTAAAACTTCATGAAAAAGGTAGAACTCATCATGTTCTTACAATGACAACGAAAACCAGAACAAAAGCAAAAAACAATGCCTCCAAGAGGAATAAGAAAACTTTTACTTTTGGAGTGCTGGGTATGTCCATTACTTTGATTATAGAGATGTTTTCATGTGTATTTGTATGTGTCTAAACTCATCAAATTGTATATACTAATTATGTATAGTTTTTTTTTGTATATCGGTTATACCCGAAAAAAGCTGTTTTTTCATCTGAGTTCTCAAACTTACTGGCATAATGTTGTTCCTTATATCGCCTTATTTTTCTTTAAGGGGATGTGAGGGAGTCATAGACTTGCCCCTTTCTCTCTCCTCTGCCCTCCACCAACCTTAGCAACTGCCCCAAGCACAGAAATGCCCTGTGTATTGCTCACCTAGGAAGAGCTCATCACTCTAGAGTTCAGTTTTTTATATTCTTTTTCCTCTCACATCTTCCATGGCTTTAAAAAAATGTATTTTTTTTTCCTGTTGATTTCTTGACAGTTTGGTGGGAGTAAATACCTTTTATATTCTACTTCCTACTCAGGATTAGAGCTGCTTCGAAACGGCAGCTCTGTCCTTGTAGGAGCCGGTCTGCATCCGGTTTGCACGGATATTCACAATACAGCTTTTCAGGTCCCCAGTTAAAGTCTCCTCTGTGAGCCACAGGCCTTCTTTGTGATGGCTCCTGAACTCCAGTCTTACCCCCGGACCTGTGAGACGACCGATCATTTTAGCTCCTGCTTTATGTTCATATTTTTAGCCTTTCAGCTGCTGTTCTCACATCAGTAAATGCCTCAAAGAGCAAAGCAGTGCCAAATATTGGGCTCACTATTTTGAGCTTCCTGGCTTTCTGGAATGTTGGTTCCCAATTTTTCATTGTCTTGGTAGCTCCACTATGATGTTAGAAAGTTAAAAAAATTGTCCAAACCATTTCTTTGATTTCAGTTGAAAATTGAAATTTAAACAAGCTAACATCACTATCTTTTTTCCAAAGCCAAAGGAAAATTTCACCAATCTTTTTATTTTGTTTCAATTGTCCCTTGCCCCTTTACGATGGCATTAATTCCTAACAATGCAATGAGGTAAAATTTAGGAATTCATTCCAAAGACCCATCAAATCTCCTGATCTCCTGTTTTTAATTATATTCTCCCTAGAGAAAGCAAACCACAAATTCTACCTAGATATCAAGTATCATTTGAACTGGACTTCTAAAATATAGATTAAGAATTCATATTCTATTTTTGGAGCAAGGGAGATAGCAGGCAGTGATAAGAGAGGCAAAAGTCTTATTTACTTGGTTTAAATTTACTATAATAAATATTCCCCTTTCAGAGTTCATAATCATAACCATAATTTTAAATTATAAATTGAAAACTGATGTTCAGATTAAGAAATCTGCATTGTTCATACATTGTAACAAACTAAGTAGACTTTTAAAATGATGTTTGATCCCTGCCTGGTGTGGCTCAGAGAATTGAGTGCCAGACTGTGAACCAACGGGTCACGGGATCGATTCCCAGTCAGGGCACATGCCTGGGCTGTGGGCCAGGTCCACAGTAGGGGGTGCGTGAGAGGCAACCACACGTTGATGTTTCTCTCCATCTCTCTTTCTTTTCCCCTCTCTCTAAAAATAAATGAATAAAATCTTTTAAAACATGATGTTTGAGGAAAATGTTTAAAATATACAGGGTTAAATTTGAGATATATTTTGGGTTAATTATATAAAATGTAGCACATTACAATATCTCAAATATGTTTTAAAATTATAGAACAGACTAATTGTCTCTGAATAAGAAAGACTGTATAAAATTTTATTTTTCTACATTGTTTTACTTGTCTAAAATTTCCCATTATCTAAAATCATGTATAATTGAGATAATCAGAAAATTGTTTTAAAAGAGAGTAAGAGAGAAGCAGGAGGTAGAAAGTGGTTGCCAGGGGTTCAGGGAGGGGGAAATAGGAACTGCTGTTCGATGGGTATGAAGTTTCAGTTCTGAGAGGTAAGAACATTCTAGAACTCTTCAGCACAACACTGTGCTTATAGTTAAGAACACTATACTACACACTGAAAAGTTGTTGAAGAGGGTACATCTCATGCTCTGTGTTTTCTGACCACAGTAAAACACACACACAAGCACACACACACTCTAAAAACACAGGTATATATTTTTTTAAAAGCAGAAAGTAAATAAAACAGAGCTTTTACCAGTATTTATTCTTTTTAAATGTTTTTATAAAAAATGTTTTCATAATCATTTGAGATATTTTCTTCTCTGAATGTTTAGCAATAAGCTTATTTTTAATATAAATAAGGAAGGCAAGAGCATGGAGGACCCTCATTATAGTGTTAACTTACCATCTATTTAGCCTATTTAATTTGCATCAGCCTCATTCACAATTACAGTGTCCCGTCTGTATCCATCCATACAGCTTACAGCTGTCTCCGTGCTGGTCTCTTCTCACTGACCCCTGAGAATATGCATGGCCATTTGCCCCAAGTGGATACAATAATGTATTTATGACAGTCAGGGCAAGCCGGTTGTAAAGGAGATATTTGTTGGCAAAAGCAGAGAGCCCATAATTCAAAGGGTGGAGAGTTTAGAACAGTGTAGCCATTCTGGAGAACAACAAGCAGCACTTAGTCAAATTAAGTGGCACAACTATTCAAGTTTTACACCGCTTCATAAGGACCCATGGATCAGTATATTTACAGTTGGAGGCAATCCATTATTTAGAGAAAGGACAATCATAATGTGGTGAATGCAAACTGTGAAATATTCTGTTCAAGTAGAAGCAAAAGTCATGCATATAGATATGCATATGCAATGAAAACAAATTACCTTAAAAACAGAGAATAAAAAACCTTATAAATAGAAAAATGCTATAGTAGGATGTGTAAAAGTTTAAAAATCCATATCAAATTAAAATACAGACATTAAATATACAAATATCAAAAAATGAAATTTTTAAAATTAAAATAAACAGTTTAAAATATAAGCCGAATGTATGCATTTTAAGGATATTATATACAAATTCACAGATATATTTAAAACTCATTAAAATAATGGCTTATAGCAGGGAAAATGGATTTGGAATGGGGATACATGGGAAAAATAAATAAGTAAAAAAAAAACAAGTAAATAATGGAGGAACCAATAATGATGGTGTTCTGAATAAAAAATTATGAGTAACTTTTCATTTGTACTATTTAAAAGAAAAATTAAAAAAAACCCTAAAACTCTTTTAAGTGAACAAAAAAAGAAAATAGTAAGGAAATTTTGCCTGTATTGCAATTCTCCTTAAGCTAAAGGCCAGCCTTTTTTCTTTCTTTTTTAAATTATGACTCAATGCATTTTGTATTTTGTTCCAGAATTTGGTTTGCTTAATTGAAATATGATCCTGCTATTTTCAGTGTGTTAGGTAAAGGTAACGTCACTTCACCTTAAAATATTCTTTAGGCTTTTCTTAAAGTGCCTAATTCCTCTCAGTTATTCTAAGCAATAGCTTTGCTTTTCACATTGACCTTGGATATGAATTTAAAACAAAATTTCCAAACAGCAACACAAGCTTCTGAACACGATGCCCGACAGTATTTAATTATATTCATTCAAGAGGAAGTTTGTTGGGTTTTTTGGCCTCTCATTTTCACAGTGCAGCAGGCACAGAGCGAATACCAGCTGAGGCCAGACCCCCTCCTCACTGCTGAGCAGTAGCCCACACCAGCCTTGTCATCCCTGACCATCACTGGTATCCGACCACAGCCCGTAGTTGTTTTGTGTAGGTTGTTTGTTGTTCAAATGGGCACACTCACCAGGTAAGGAGAACTGAAAGGCAGATGCATCCTGCTAACCTGGCTGTGTGAACGTGGGCTCCTGCCTTCCAGAGTGGAAATGCCTTTCTCTAATTCATTAAAGGGATAGCAGCATCTGTATTAGTGCCTCATTCACCCCATCCATGTGTACCTTTGGTTCTTTTCTAATCTCTTTGTAGTCCATACCTGCCTCCAGACTGTGGGAGGAGGAGAATCTACAGTACTTTCCTTTCCAAGGAGAGAGGATATACAATACTCTTCATCCAAAGCCAATGGAGAGGGTCTCCAAACTCTACAAATGAGTGCTGCTTAAAATGCCTGCAATAAAGGCACACTAGCATCTCACTCCCATCCTGGTGGAATTGTTCGGTTGTGAAATTCACAGTCACTAGAAAGGTGGGGGTAATGAGATTTAAGTTCTTGGGACAGTTTGAAACTTGTTCTCTGGAGTTGAGGAGAGTTCCCACAGAGACAAGGAACTGCTCTCACCCAGAGGGTTTTGAAGACAGAATTGCCCAGATAAACAGAGCAAGTCAGAATCACTGGATGGTGTGCTTAAGGAAGACGGATGGGACTCACATGCAACTAAATCCTCACAGCAAAGAGTTAAAGTGAGGTTAATTGCTTTAGAGCAATCAAAGCCCAGTTATGGGTTACCCAGTGATGCTGTGGAACTCATTCCTCAAAGGAAAATGTGGCTGTGTTAGCAAATGGATATGGGTGGAAATGGATGAGAGAGTTCTACACTTGGCTGTGGAAGACAATCTGAGTAGTTTTCAAGTGAAGAAAGGAAGGAAGGAAGGAAGGAAGGAAGGAAGGAAGGAAGGAAGGAAGGAAGGAAGGAAGGAAGGAAAGAAGGAAAGAAGGAAAGAAGGAAAGAAGGAAAGAAGGAAAGAAGGAAAGAAGGAAAGAAGGAAAGAAGGAAAGAAGGAAAGAAGGAAAGAAGGAAAGAAGGAAAGAAGGAAAGAAGGAAAGAAAGAAAGAAAGAAAGAAAGAAAGAAAGAAAGAAAGAAAGAAAAGAAGGAAGGAAAGAAGGAGTGGATAGAGGAAAGGCCAGATCTGTGAGCTTCTCCACTTGGCTTCCAGGAGAGCAGGGATTCCTACCTAGAGAGAGGATGTTGTGTGGAAATCTCAGGGCTGAAAGAAGATGTGGCTATTCCTCTCTGAGTCCCCAGCAATGGAAGGGCCAGAGTGAAACTTAAATTCTGCCTCAAGAAATCACTCTGAATTTGCAGAAATCACCACATTTGTGGATAACATCAGGTGCAAATGGGATTAGCCTGAGTCAGCATAAGACCAGGGACCAAGGACACCCTTCTTTTTCTTACTCCCTCCTATGCCCTGTCCCTACACAGAGGTGGGAGGAGAGAAGAATTCCAGAATCAGACCATGCAATCTCCATCCTCGAAGGTGTTGGATATGGAGGGTCTCAGAAAGCCACAGTCCTTCTCACACACCAAATCCTCTACAGCGAGGCCTGCTGAAGAGGAGGGAGAAGTTAATATTTGAATTGGATCTGAGACTGGAGTCTTAAATCAGTTTGGGCTGAGTGACTTTTCTAATAACTTAAAGTGATTGTAAAGCCATGGAATCCACGTAACATATTGTTAAGAAATCAAAAAGAGTGGTTGGACAAAATATGGTTACACACAAGGATTGAAAATAAGAATAATCCAACCAGTTTCTGTTTATACTTAAAGTTCAAAATGTCCAACAAAATAGGATGTATCTAGTTATCAGGTTAATCTTTATATTCTTCCCTTGAGCCTTAGAAACACACAGAGGAAGACGAAGGTGCTGTAAATTTAAAGGTTCTATATTGCATTGGAGGGCTTTCGGTCTTTAAAGTTTTCCCATCAGCTATTTCCCTCAGGAAGGCACTTTAAGGATTGATGTGAGGGAAGCACGGGCCACTTTTCAACCCTGCCATGTGTTTATCCAACAAGGGTTTTTTCATCACTTTTTGTATGGGCCCTGAAGTGAGGGAGAAGAGATTCATTATAGCAGATAAAGTTTTCATATAGAGAAATTGAAGCACAAAGGTTCAAAATGGAACCAAAAGCCTGCACTGAATCAATGACAGAGAAAGAAGTACCAAATAGTATTAATGGATCATGCCACTCTCATAGTAAAGCCTGTTAATAACCTCCCAAGACTTTTAATATAAATGCAAGTTACCCTTACTCCGCCTCTAGGGTAATAATCTCACATGATCTGGCCCTTCTGTTTAATCATCTAATTGGGTGACTCTTCTTACTTCCTGTTGGGCTAATTGTATGGTGGTCTTATGACGCTTTTCAGAAAATGTTTGGTCCTTTTCTGCTTTAGAGTTTTGTCCTCGATGTTCACTCTACTCTAAACACTCTTTCCTGTCCTCCCCAGGTAGCTGATACACCTCAGCTTTCAGATAGAATGACTAGCTCACCGAGATTTGCCTGGGACTATTCCGGTTGTAACACACACTGTCCCACCCCCAAAACACTCACTAGTTCTGGAGAAACCTGGACTGCGGCTCACCCTACTGTCAGGTCACTCAGACTCATTGTCACCTCTCCAGAGAGACATTCCCTCAGCCCTTTATTTAAAGTCGCCTCTGAATTTTTAAAAATGCAACTACAATCACATCATAAAAATTGCCCAAACAAAAAAAATATATATAATCAAGTAAAAAGATAAATGACATAATGGGAAAAAAAATTGCACCTTTCGTCACAGATAAGGGTTAACATGAAAAGACTTCTAAAAAGAAAATGTCCAACTACCCATAGGATTATGGGCTAAACAAATTAATAGAATTCATAGGAAAAAAATTCAACTACTCTTAATCTTAGTGAAGCATGCTCAAATTCACATGTAAGGGGATTATAAACAACAAAACTGTATTACAAATATTAAACCTGCTAAGAAACTAAATTTTAAATTGTTCCCACAAATGGAAGAGATAATTGTGTGATGCAAGAGAGGTGTTAGCTAACACTGCAGCAACAATCCCATTGCAATATAACTCTCAAGTCAGTACGCTTTACACCTTAACCTTACGCAATGGGATGTGTCATTTATTTCTCAATTTAAAAACAATTTAAAAATAAAACTTCACTTCAGTGCAATTGCTCAGCTATTGGCTGGCATTCCAAAATTTGCCAGCATATTTGTGAGGCTAACAGGAAATAGGCGCTCTCATACTTTTCTGGTGAGGATATAAAATAATACAACCTTATGGTCATAAATTTGGCAATATCTAGAAAAATAACATATCTATGTCCTCTTTGACCTGCTGATGTACTCTTAGGACTTCACTCCAAAAGCGGCGTGGACAAAACTATAAATCCTCCTTACTGAAGGACTAATAGTAACAGCAAAAGTTTAGATGCAAGGTTAGAGTTGCTGATTAAATTGTCAATCCAAGACTGTTTGAAAGTGACCATCAGGTATCACACTTGAAGCAGTTTTCAATTAAACCCGCAGCCATTGTTTAGGTCAGGCTACCAAGTGCTATGGTGAAAATTAAACCAAGTCCTGGATAAGAAGGGGGAACCTGTTAGATGTAATCTGCCTGCACCAGCTGAAGGAGGAAGACTAAGGTCAATGTTAAAGCCCAAGGAGTCATTTAATTTTCCCCCAGCCAAGAAAGCCAGTTTAGTGTATGATAAAATGGAATCGAGGTCCTTAGCCCAAGTCTTTCTGCATTTCTCCTTCATACATGCAGGATGAAGTATAATGCTCAAGCAAACTGAATCCATCTCCAGAGCAGGTCAATGATAAGAATATCAAAACAGGGAGGAACCCTAGAGATTATAAGGCATTTTAGAAATAGTTTTATAAAACCAGTAAGTTTATGGAAGAGGAAGGTGAAGCCCAGAGAAGTCAAATAATTTTATAAGATCACACAGGTGGGGTTGCAGCTAGATGGATTTGGATAAGATCGATCTACAGTGAGAACTCTAACTGCAGGACTAGCTAATATTAGGGCAAAGTGGGCAGATACAGAAATGGAGTAAATGAAGGAGGAAGTGGGTGTATGCAGAACATGAAAGCTCACTGAAGATGTATGACTGGCCTCATAGTTTTTTTCAAACTACTTCTTGAGTGGGTTCCCATTGTCCACCCTATTTCAAATCTTGAACTTCTATAAGAACTAATGTATATTTATAGCCCCTTTAATCCCCAGATGTAGACTCTATCTTCCATGTTCCAGATCTCTGTATCATAGCCTCTAGATGCTGCTCAGGTTTGTTTAATGAGCAGCACATTTGAAGGTAGGTATTCATTTGTGACTTTTCCAGCTCACAGTACCACCCACCTCCATTTTCTAGTATCTCGCAGATGTTTCTTTGGGAAGTGATCTACCCACATCATTGTGTAGCCTCTATGTGGTTTGAATTTGGGTGCAATTTTCACTGACTCCAGAACTGGGCTATGATTATTCTAATGCAATAAACATTAATGTAACACTCTGCCAGGGTGATTGGTAAAGAAATAAACGTTGCTACTGATTGAAGCTGATCGGCACGTGGTTTTGTCTTTGTCATAGAGCATCAGAACTAAGTCCAAGCTTCATGTGTAATAGGTTCTCTTTCCCTTTCTATAATTTATTTCTTACCTCTCTTCTTGCCACAATCTTTCTTTTCGAGCAGTAGCTGAGCATTATGTTGTAAGAGTGTGAGCTGCTCTTAAGATCAAAAAAGGGCTGTCTTCCCACTGTAGATAGAGGGAAGAGATAGAAAAAAATCAGGTGATCTTTCTGAGCTACTAGATCAAACCAACTGTCATACCTACCTATCTACATATGTACTTGGTATTTACATAATTCAATACACTCTGTTATTGTTCAAGTCAATTTGAGATGTAAAATCAAAATCATCAGAACAGACGGTGGAGGCAATGTGATTTAGGGAAAAGAATTTCCCATAATTGGAAATAAGCAGACCCAGATTCTACTCTGGCAACAGACTATATGACCTTGGGATAGTCATTATGCCTTTTGATACTACATTTTCCTTAGCTATAAATTTGCAATGGAATATTTTTCTTACCTGATATTACATGGTGTTTTGAGCATCATATGAAATAATAATTTTGAGTGAGAAAACCTGAAAACCATATGCAATTGAATTGTAGGTGATATCATTACCATCAGAAGATCCTGCAACCATCAATACAATTATTATAGTATACCACTTCTTCTTCCTGAATTGCAAGAGACAGGAATAATTTATCAGGACTTGTATTTCTGCAGAGCTCTTGATGAAAACAGGAGTGGAAGTTTCTAAAGCAAAGCAGATTTCATTAGGCTGCTTAATATGAGTATTTATAGCCAAATTGTTTCCCAATTGACTTAGCAATCTTCATTTGTAATTCATAATTTTTGGTGAATAATTGCAATTATCATCTGCTTAATGAGACAGTGATTCCTCTCGCCCCATCTTTATTTTCCTTTTGGTAAAAGCTTGCATTCAGCACTGTGTATGGCACAGAAAGTCAGTTCATGAGAAAACTGAATCCCTGTCAAGTACCCAGAATGCCAGGCCCAGGGGTGGAAGAAAAGTTCTAAGTGTGAAGTAGGACAATGCCTAGAAACTCATCTGTAAGCAATGTTCCTCCTTTCAGGTACACGCATAAACAAAACGTTTAGGATTGAAACGGCTGTAAGTGGTCTATGTATGCATGCCTTAAATGAGGTGATATTTTTCGCTTTGTGTTCAGTGACCCATTTCAGTTATAAAAATTTTCTTGGCACATAAAATACCCCTATTTCTTTTGTAAGCAAGGGTAAAAGGGTAAAAGGAATGATTATAGATTTCAAGTATGAGAAGTTATTTAAGAAATAGCACTTATAAAGAGCTCACTACGTAGAAAGTAGTATTAAACAATTTCTAACATGTTGTCACCTCACTTAGTCAATACCATTGCTATGTCCTTCGCACAGGGCCACACGGAGTCTGCAGTTGTCCTATGTCACATGGCTGATCGCTGGCAGCAGAGATTTTACCCTGAGCTGCCCAGCTCTTAACGCCTTCATTCTCTATATACCACAGCAGTGCCCTGTTTTAAAAACACTTTTAACATGTTAAAAATTACACTTTTTTGGAAAAAATGTTATACATAATTATTGGTTTTTATTTTTTGTCATTTTCCTCTATATTTTCTATAACCTCCTCACCCAGAATGAGAAAGCTGTGATTTTCCACTTGGGCAGCAAAAGAGAAATCTATTGTCTTCCATATTCAGTTATGAAATGAGAAGTAATGGGCTTTAATTAACCAGCACACATCTTTGTTTCTACTGATGGTAGTGATTGAGCACATCTGGAATATGAGGTCACTAAAAACATGCATGGAACATAAACAGACTCAATTATGTGCCTAGTAAAGAGGGTAAGAACAAGCAGTGAGAGAATTGGAACAGTGAGCAGCTTTGCCTACTGGTTGGCCGTTACTCATAGCTCAGGGTGGCCTCGATTGAACATGATTTTCTAGGTGTGAATCTGCTGCCACTTGTCATTCCCAAGGGCGGTGTAGTGTGAAGCTTCCTCTACCCTATTTATTATCTTGCTATTTAAAGACAAACACTTTAGTTATGCAAAGTCGCTTAAAATCAACACTTGTTCTCAGTTTCAATTTCAATGTCAGTGGAAAAAGCTAGCACTGTCTGAATTTTTAAAACTTTTGTCATTGAAATAATTATAGATTAACAAAAAGTTGCAAGAATAGAACATAGAGGCCCCATGCGTCCTCCGCCGTTTCTCCCCATGCTTCCGCCTCACACGGTTGTGTGGAGTATGAAGGCCATGAATTGAACCTTGGTCCAATGTTGTTACTTCCTCACATGTATATATCTGCAGAACCAACACTGACCAAGATGCAGAAAACTCTGTGACCACAACACCCTCCCTCCAGCCATCCCTACACAATCAGGTTTTGCAGTTTGTTCGCCCTAATCTCTGCTAACCACAAATCTCTTTTTCACATTTATAGTTTTATCATTTTGAGAATGCTAAGTGGAATTGTACAGTATGTGAACTTTAAGGGTGGCTCTTTTCATTCAATAGTGCCTTTAAAATCCATGTAAGTTGTTGCATGTATGAAGTGTTTATTCCCTTTTTTTTTACTGACATGCTGCCTTATGTTCTATAGTGTTGCATACTACATGAACCATGATTTAATTATTCACGTAAGGGAATTATAATAGTAATTCACACTTCCTGGAAAGTGGACATATCATCTACTAAATGAGTCAGAAGTATATTTCCAAGTATGAAATATGCCGCTTCAAAGCCCAAAGAAACCTAACAAATATTTTGGGGTTTTCTTACTGATGGGAAGCATAAAATGCATGAATGTGTCCCTTGCTGTGACGGAAATGTCCTCACGTGTCCTAGATGACTAGATCCCTGCAATCATCGCAGATGTCCCCCTGTAGAGCAGGCGTGTCTGGCCACAGCCTCTAATTGGCCATTTCTCGCTTGTCCAGCCTTACCGGAGTCAAATCCCACATGCAATGTACCAGCATGATGTTCTGCAGAGTGTGCAGATGACCCAAGTATTTGTGGACAATATTATGATAAAGGGTAAAAGTGTTAGTATAATTCTGTTAACACCATAAACATATAATGCTGTTCCTTACACATAAAGTTGAACTGCTTCTGATTCTCCTTTCTCATAGGGGTGGGAAACATGCATTCCCCCGGTGAGTGGTCACATTCAACATGCAGGAGGATATGAGCAGTGTACTTGGTTGATTCTACACAGAGTCCCACAGGGCTGGGGTGATGACATAAATGGGGATTTGGCAGTGACTAACTGTATTCTTTTTATCTTCGAGGGTGTCACTATGTATTTCATTTCACTGAAAAAGCATTACTGTTTTTTATTTCTTGTCTCTTTGTGGGGGAGGGGAGGGATTTCAAAGTGTCCATTTAATCTACCCCCGTACAATCAATATTAGGTTTTCTGAAAACTACCAGTATGTCCGTAGCAAGTATACATTTAGAGACAAAAAAAGTGATGAATGAGTTTGTTCGCTGACCCAGTGGATCCGCTGTGAATTCGACCTGGGCCGGAACTTTATTACCGCCTGCCACGTGCCCCACTCTGACAGGGGCTCTGGGGTCTCGCCGTCAGTTCCGACCACGTGTCTAAGGATCCCTGTGTCTAAGACTCACAGTCCTGAGTGTTTCCCCTTGTCTAATGTACGCTCACGTGAGTATAAGACCAGTGCTCCCTGGGAAATTGCCACTACGTTCACTTACAGCAGCTTTTCAGAGTCCTTCAAAAAGATCTTGCCTCTTCTTTGTTCCACGGACTCTGGGTATGAAGCGTGGCTCAGGTTAGACACTGGTTGAGGGATCATGATATTTTGTTGGTGTGTCCACCCTCGCTCATAAGTCCATCTGTTTTTTATTTCTAGTGGTTGTATAAATTAATCATTATTCTTCTTGGATGTTTATCTTGCCTGCGAGGACACTTTGTTCTATTAACGGTCACTATAGCTCTTTGTAGATTGGCTCTCTGTGACTGCCGCTGATCTTGATGATCTTTGGGACCATTGTCCCTACCTGATGTGGATAGTTACCTCGCCTCTGTTATTTTGGGTCTTTGTCATGCCCTATGGCTGTCAGGGGTCCCAGTTCTATAACAGAACATTCTACCATGGACTCCGGCCACTGCGGAGATTCTCAGTGATGTTGGTGCCCTCTCAAGACCACATCCCTTATCACATCGGTGCCTAATGTGTCTCCTGGGCTTTCCTACAGAACATTATCAGCGGTTGTAGTGTATTCGCTTTCGAATGCCTGCTCTTCTGAGATTTTTCATCTTTTCTACTATCAATGATGACTTGTAATATGCCTGCTGAAATAAAGTCTCTTCTTAGTCTTCAAGGAGAGTGGGGCTACTGTATTCCCACAAGAGAAAGTGGGCCACTGTAGATGAGGGTAGTCCTGGACTTAAAGGCTCCGAGCTTCGTGTTCGGTCTAATAGGGTCCTGATAGTGGTACAGGAGACTTTACGGAATTGAGAATTCAGCCTTCTCTGGACCTCTATTCCTTTTAATTTTTTACTTTGTTCCTAATCACAGGGAGAAAATGTTCAGTTATGATGTTAGCTGTAGACTTTTTATAGATGTCCTCCATCAAGTTGAAGAAAATTGAAGAAGTCTATTTAATTCATAGATTTCTGAGAAATTTTATCAGGAATAGATGTTGAATTTTGTCCATTTTTTTTTCAAAATCTAGTGATGTGATTATATAGCATTTCTTCTTTATTTTGGTGATAAAGGTGAATTTCCCTGAATGATTTCTGAGTACTAAACCAAACTCATCTTCTTCCCAGGATAGCCTACCATTTAGTAATAACGTATTATCATTTTTTACATATTGTTGGAATTGATTTGCTAGAATTAAAAAAATAATTATTGTATCTAAATTTATGACGGATATTGGTATATGGTTTTCTTGCAATATCTTTGATTGTGATATCAAGATAATGCTAGCCTCATTAACTGTTTTAACCTGTTTAATTTGGAGAATTTATTTAGATTGACATATTATTTATTTTTAAATATTGGGTAGAAATCACCAATGACATCATCTGTGCCGTGTTTTTATTGTGGAAAGGATTTTAATTATTAATTCAACTTATTTAATAGATATAGGATTGTTAGTTTATTTTTTTCTTGAGTGAATTTTGGCAGTTTGTTCTGTAATGAATTTGTTCATTTACTCTAACTCATTGAAATTATTTACATTAAGTTTATAATGTTATTGACTATCCTTTTAACACCTTCAGGATCTTTCTAATATCCCCAATACTCATCTTGATTTTAATTTTGATAATTTGAATTTTCTCTTTTTTTTTTTCTCATTAGTCTGGCTAGAAGCATATCAGTTAGATTGATTTTCTCAAAAACCTAGCTTTTAGTTTCTTTCATTTGCCACTGTTGTTTTTCTGTTTTATATTTCATTTACTTTCACTCTTATCATTAATTTATCCTGTGCTCCTTACTTTAGGATTAATTTTTCCTCATTTTTCTAATTTCTTAAAATGGAAGTTTAGCTTATTGCTCTGCAGTCTTTATATTATAGGCATTTAGTGTTATAAATTTTTCCATAAATACTGCATTAGTTGCAGCCCATAAATTTTTATATGTTGTGTTTTCAATTTCCTTCAGTTCAAAATATTGTCTATTTTTTAATTTTCTTTTTGATTCAATGGATATATAGAAAGAGATTATTTAGTTTCCATGTTTAAGGGATTTTTCAGATAGGTTTTTGTTATTGACTTCTATTTATTTGAAATGGAGTCAGAAAATACACTTTTCTCATTTATGTGATGGTTATATTGAGTGATTTTTCAATTGAATCATGGACATTTTGGATTTTATGTTAGGAGCTTCTGGATTCTATTTAAATCAATTTTAGCAAGCAGTCACCCTGTTTCAGGCAAGCAGGTAGGTTCGGGCTCACACTTGTGATTTATAGTTCCAAAGACTATTTGTTTTTGAATCCTTGCAATGCTATTGTGGTCTGCTTTGTTCACCTGGTACCACCGAGGTTTCTGCTTGATTCTTGCTGATACTGAGCACAGTAAGAAAGTGTACTTCTTGTACCCATTGCTGCCAGCTGAGAGGCAGGAGTAGTGTCACTTGTCAGGGTCCAGGGACTGCTTCTCTGAGTCCATATTCCAGGCTGCCTCACGTTGATGGGGCTCCCACTGGATCCCTGTTGGTGTTAACTTCTGGGACAGATGGTGCTTCTTTGAGTCTTTTTTCTGCTGGCAGTGGGGGTGGGGTGGGATCAAATGATGTTGGCCCTGAGTCACCCTCTGTTCTTTGATGCAAGACCAGAAGACATCAGAGTTGTGTTTCTTTCTTTCACCAGTTCTGGTAGAGCAGGATTACCTACTTCCGGTTGGTTGGAGTTGGGGAATGGTATTTCCTTCCTGGCTTGTTCTTGCCCTGTTTGTGTAGGCTGAGTGGGCCACTTGAAGTTGCTGGGTAGTGACAGGGTATGGGACAGGGAAAAATGAGTCCATGCCACTCTGTCCCACCTGGATGTGAATAATCCCTTTGCTCAGCATATCCACACTGTGTATGTTACCTCCATTAGTTACTTGGTAGCTGTCTCAGTTATTAGATCAATGAGAGAAAGAGAGAGACCATATTCACATAACTTTTATTATACTATATTGTTATAATCTATTTTATTATTGGTTATTGCTGTTAATCTATTACTGTGATAATTCATAAATTAAACTCGATCATACATATGTCTGTATAGGAAAGCCATAGTTTCTACAAGGATCAGTATTATGCATGGTTTCAGGTATTCACAGGGGGTCTTGGAACATATCCCCATTGGATAAGAGGGAACTACTGTGTTCAAGCTTATTAACCTGTTTCCTTCAGTGTCTAATCTGCTTTTCATCTGTGCTAGTATGTTTGTCACTTCTGATCTTGCATTTTCATCTCTTGAAGTTCAAGTTTTTGTTATATATTTCATGTACCGTCTTAACATGTTCCTACATTCTGTTACCTTTTATGTATAGAAGGCAGTTATGTAATTGTTATAACATACTTGTTCACTTATTTTATGACCTGTGCTATTTCTGGCTCTGTTTTGATTAATATTTTTTTCCACTTCATGGCTTGTATTCTCCTGCTTCTTTTTAAGCCTTCTTTTTATAGAGGACATTGTGAGTTTTACTCTGTTGGGTGCTGGATATTTTTGTATTTATTCAAATATTTTTGTGGTTTGTTTTGAAATAGGTTGAGCTATTTGGAGAATGTTTGATCCTTTCGAGCATTACTTTTAAATTTTCTAACATGGTATCAGAGCACCCCAGAGTCATGGGCTAATTCTACCTTCATACAGAAGCATTACTCTTCTGCGTGCTCTACTATAAGTGAACACATGCCCGTCTGCCTGCAGCAATGAAAGCCGAACTCGTGAGACAGGTGCTGGTGAAAAGGGAAAGTGGTTTATTCAGATGCCAGTAATCAGAGAAGATGGGGGACTCTTGTCCCAAAGCCTACCTTCGTGTTGCAGTGCAGGCAGAGGTCTTTTATAAGGAGAGAGAGGGAAAACAGAACGAAGAGACCAATGGGAAGGGGTTGAAAAGTTCTCAAATGTGCAGACTTGCACAGTCCATTCTGATAAGGCCTCAAAATTGGTCATGCATCATTCTAGTTGGTACCATCCTGGTTTTGTATTTGGAGGTCAATAAATCTCCCAGAGCTGAGATGACTGAATGTCAGAGTCTGTATCTTTTGAAGTTAGTTCCAAAGATTCTTACATAAACATGCTGTTTATCTATAGCTACATATTAGTCAGAGTCAGCATTTACAGAAACAATGTCAAAAGAATGGCGGGTGAGTTACAAATACCCACTGTTACACTACCGAAGGTCCCATTGCTGTCAAGAATTTTCCATGATGGCTGGTTGAAACACCAATTATATACCTTGCCTGCTGTGAGCTCCATGGGTTTCTTTGCCTGCCCTTTACTGGTTCTTTCTGTAACACTGAGTAGTTGCATTACATACATGCTTTGATCAGTACTCACTGAAGACTTGGAAGTAGGTGGTCGGGCCTCTGAGTGTCTTCAGAGCGCTTTCTCTTTCTCTCTCCCTCTGGCTCTCACTTTCTTTCTTTCTTTCTCTCTCCACACCACACACTCTTTCCCTCTCCACCTCCATCTCTCTTTCTCCCCATCTCACTTGCTCGCTCTCTTTTCTGGTCCTCTTCCTAACCTCATCTGGTGTTCCTCTCTTGGAGATCTATGTCCTGCACTGACTGTTTTTCAGTACTTAAAAACCATTGTTTTATACTTCTCCTGTTTTTACTATTTGGCTAAGGCAATTGGGTAAATCCAGTCCCAGTTACTTTATCTTGGCCAGAAACCAGAATGGCATGTATTGTTTTCTTTTAAATACCTTGCCTGTTTCTTTGGCTGATGTCTAACTATTTGATAGTACTTGTTTCACTGTGGATAACAACTCCTCCACCCCGCCTTATGTGCCTTGACTTGTTATTACTGAATATAGGAAGAATTTTTCAAGTGGTCATCTTTGTTTTTCTAGGATGATAGTTAATGTCACTGCATTGCAGAACACAAATGTTGCTACTTAATTTCCAAAAGTCTTATCTCACATGTCCTTTTTAAAAATTTCATTGGCAAGGTTTTTATTGTTAATAATAGCAGTTTGGGGTAATTAAAATATTGTCCTTGATTTAAACTCCAACTATTCTAATATTTCATTATAAAATACGATGCTTGCCGTAGACTTAAGGAAAACACCTTTTACTACGTTAATGGAGTTTTTCTATTTCTGAAGAACTAAGAATGGGTGATGTTTGTCAAATGTTTTTATAATTATTTAGATCATTTTATGCTTCTCCTCCTTTAACTATTAATGCTGTAAATTGTATTAATAGGTTTTCTAATGATATGCAACATTTACCTTTCTGGTAAAATACATATTAATCATAAAATGTCATTCATTCATTCATTAAAAATATAATCACATTTAATTTTATCTTATTTACTTATAATATTTACACATATTTATGTTATATTGTTTTCTAACTACATTTGTCAAAATGAGACCCATGGGCCCAAGCATTGTATAGGTCTATTTTTATTGTAAAACACTTCCATATTACATTCCAGCTTGATAATATTCTAAAATTATACACACCTAAGCACAATCTTCAAAATGTGGGTCACCACCCTACAACTGCAAACTTGTCTGTGAGTCCAGTGAGTCTCACTCTGCCTTTGCACTTAAAACAGAGCCCTCCCCAAGGATAGATTGAAAAAAAAAAAAAAAGACAAGATGCACAGGAAACAAGGTCTAGGAAAAAAGTGAGAGAATGGGGTCATTCTTAAAGAACATGTTAATATGGGTAGAACAAGCCCAGAAGAATCGAGTCGGGGCAGTTATATTCACTGAAGTTACTTGTACGTGCATTGCATGGAGGCCTTCAGCAGACCCTGCACTTTCCTGGGCCTCACCTCAGATTAAATGAATCAGTCTATAAAGCTAGAGTTTGGATATTAGTATTTTTTTTAAACTCTAATGTGAAGTCAGAAATGGAAAACACAGATGTAGATTTTGCCTCAGAATATATTAATTTGTAAAACTAAATGAAGTTATACATAAGCAGTATTTTGTTTACTCCTATTCCAGCAATAAAAGTTAAAATAGCCATTCGTACGTGCTTTAATATTACCACAATTCTCATTTATTTCACGTGAACTAGGCATATCCACAGATTCATCATACAGCACCTGATTAAAATTGGTGTTTAAAGAGTGCAAGATTGCTCATTCACACAGGTTTTGAAAAATTATGTGTTCTAATGATTTGTAACTAGTAAATCAAACCTTGAAATTATTAGTAATTCTTCTTGAAATACATTTATGTGAACAGGCATACTCATTATCAGTTTTATTAAACATAAAAACAGAAAAAATAGACCTTTGTTCTATGAAATACTACACCACTGAATGTGGTGGTTGAAACTCGGTGGCTCGGAATACGTTACTTTATGCTCTGCCATGTTCATAAGTATGCATTTCATTTGTGGGCCACTGTTTTTTGGACCTAAGGTAAAACAGCTGTAACTAATGTGAAGTTTAACTTTCTTTTTGTTTTTCTATATGTAACATTAAATATGCAAATCAAAATGGGGATCTGAAAGATTTATTGGGTTGGCCAAAATGTATTAACACTTTTTTTCCATAAAATAAAATACATACTTTTTATTTTCACCCATAACTTTATTGATTTGGATATTTGAATATGTTGGCAATCTCCTGCATGGCATGTTAATTCTTCTCAATTCATGTCTCAGTTTGATCCCTATCAACTGCAACTAGTCCACCTGCCTGTGGAGCATCATCCAGCAAGAGATCTCTAGCATGAAACTTTGCAGAACGATTTTTGACACATTTGATAAGTCACAGCACCTTTTCCATACACTGCACAAATCTTTTTGCATTCAGTTGCATTTTTACCTTTCTTGAAATAATAAAGCATACTATATTACAAATGTTGAATATTTTCTTCCATCTTCAATATTAGAATGGCTACACAAAAAATTCACCAATTTTGATTTTTTTTAAAGATTTTAGTTATTTATTTTTAGAGAGAGGGGAAGGGAAGGAGAAAGAGAGGTAGAGAAACAGCAATGTATGGTTGCCTCTCACATGGCCCTCACCGGGGACCTGGCCCACAACCCAGGCATGTGCCCTGACCAGGAATCGAACCAGGACCGTCTGGTTCCCAGCCCACACTCAATCCACTGAGCTACACCAGCCAGGGTGTTTTTTTTTTTTTTTTTTTTTTTTTTTTTTTAAATGCATGCTTGTGGAGAGCAGGACCAATAAAATGGCATTGGTCCAGTCAAGAGAGCATAAAGTATATAGAACAAAGTTGAGTTACTCCTGTCAACTTAGCTGACTGCCAGTCAGCCATGACACTTTTATTCAAGAGGGAAACTACCTAAGTCACACAAGACACATCTGGCATGGAGACACATACAAAATATCTGCTCATGTGATGAGGGCAACCATGTGTGCAGTGTGGAACCACCCACAGAACAGCTCCTGGGGAAATTCCCCACTTACCATCAGGAGTGCCGAGACACATATCAAGAGACTCAAAAGGCTGGAGTCCACCACTTTCATGGTGTAATTGAGGCAGGGTCCAGACCACTGCTGAGACAGCTGAGCTCCACACACCAGAGTGCTGCTCCATGCTACACTGGTCTCCCTTGGCATCACCACCAGAGGCTCTGCCCTGCTGGACTGAGGACATCGTCTACCCTGCTGCCCACCTGGCTCTGGAGATAGATCCTTCCTTGCAAGATACTGACAACTCCCTTGCCAAACTGTCTCCCAGACCTGCAGACTGAGACTCTGGGACTTAGTTCATTATTTCCCACTGATTGCTATGTGTGTGTTATATTTCTCTTAGGTTGTTAGAGTGTGAGTAGGATATTAATGTATGCTGATGTTCTACTTTGAGTGAACCTTCATTCAATAAAAGATGAATGAACGACATAGTTACTGGGTGTGACTCTTGCCTATTCCTTGCTGCTGGGATGCTTAGCAGGCAGCTAGCCAAGCAGTTGCCCCGCTGACTTATAGGAAAGACTATATTATGAACATATGCTCGTTGCGTTGCTGATATGACAGCTGTCACAATTCAATCTAACAAAACTGTTTTGAATGAAGTTAAAGACATCTAAGCGCTACTAGAGCCATCTTACAGGAAAAAAAAAACAAAAGTACTTTTTGGCCAATCCAATATTTTTCTTAAAAGAGATACATGTTACTAAAATCTGAGCAATGTTCTCCTATAAATAGTTTTTGGTGCATGCTATTTTTGTTTAATTTTGTTTTCATGCTTGCCTGTTTTTTTGATTGAGATGGTGTCTGGATTTTACTCAGTTCTTATCATTTAAGTCACATAAACATCAGCTCATCTTTGATGGTGTGGTGCAAGTCTCTAGTAGAATAAACTGTTCTAACTCCTTTTGAGGGAGAGTGTTAAATCTATAACTATCTCTGTGTTATCACTACATTAATCCACCCAGGTTTCCATTTTCTAGTACAAATATACCCTCCAGATTTTCTTACTGAGTGTTAGAAAATAGCATTCAGCATTTCCTTACAATTTTTGAAATAGCTATGTATCTGTAGTCCTATTTTTTATTATCCTTAATGTTATTGTTTCTTGTTTTTTTTCCCCTTTTCTCTTAACCATTTGTTGGGGAATTGATCAGACTTACTGCTTCAATTTTATTTAAAAATATTTTATTGTTTATGGTATTAGTTGCCCCACTTTTTCCCCCTTTGTCTGCCTCCACCCAGCTCCTGCACTGGCTTAATTTTAAAATATATACTCCATATTACTAAATTTTGCTTTAATTTTTTATACTTTTACTGGGTCTCAACAAATAGTTTGTATATGTTCTCCTACTATAGGCGTCTACTCAATTAACATAAAATAGTACTTATTTTCTCCTGTTCTAAGCTAAGCTCTTTTCATCAGTAGATATGTTGTATCATTGACTTGAAGTTTATTGGATTTACAATGATTACTTTAAGATCTGTATTTAAAGGAGAGGGAAAGGATAATGGGGACAAGACTTGATAGAGACAGAACATTATTACTAGTTAGGAATGCCAACTTGTTTAGAGATGTTTAAAGAAAGCCCATAGAAACATAAAGCAGTGTGAAAATAAAATAAAGTGTTAGAAAAATGATGTATTTATTTGTTAATTTATTAGTTCAAGAGAGTCTTCTTAAATGTCTCATAACTCTAAATCCCGTGGTGGAGGGTTGTGTCAAAATGTTTTCAGACCAAGAACTTTATTCCATAGGAATTGTTGATATTTATTTGTCAAAATGTATCACAATCACAAGAGTAGAATAATAGAGTTTTGAAGACAGAAATGGAAAGTCAGTTTGAAAAATACATTACTATAATTTTCATAATTATAAAAACATTCTGGCAATATATATTCATACATATTTAAAGACAATATCAGGATTTAAAGACAATATATTGAATACCAAAATATCCATCCATATGTTTCAACAAATTAATTATTGTAAATTGAGTTACAAATCCTAAGTGCCACACGAATACTAAACAACTAATTCAGAAGTGAAAGTAAGAAAATCAGTATTTAAAGGGTTACATAACTTACAGTGTTTATATATGATTGGAGAAGGTAAAACCTAAGTGCCCAAAAGGTAATCGGTGGGAAGTTTCTAAATGTTCCTTCGGTCTGAACACAGTAGAAAGTCTGGGTGTTGTATTTTTTGTTTATTGGTTTCCAACATCCTGGGAACTTAGGTAACATTTCTGTGCCCCAAATGGTTCCACAGGAGAAACTTAAAAAATAGTTCTCATACGTACATGCGATTGTTCCTGACTAGGCAAAAAACTTGGCCAGCTTATAATTATGGTCACAAATACTTAACACCTGCAAGTAATTCTGCTATAACTGCTACCCTAGCCTTGTTAATTGGACTGTTAATCACAGAGGGAGCAGAGTTCAGACTACCAGAAGGGACATTTCTATTTGTAATTGTTTCCCTACCGAGAGTAACCCGCAACGATTCCTAGGAGTCCCTAACCTTGGTTTCCATAAATCAATTGGATCATGTCCCTCTATGTTAGGAAAGCCAACTCCGAACACTGTGCCTTGCATAAAATAGGCACTTGATGTATGTTTACTAAGGATTAATTTATTGATACAGACAATAGGAGAGGCCTGAATTTTATTAGTAGGACAGTAGAAAATATAATGGCAAAAATTTTATGCTCTTTCTGTGACAGATGAAGTTTGCTTAGAAAATTACTTGAGATTTGACTTTAGAACTGTTTTCCATAAGACTAAGCTAAAGATCCTAAGATTACGTCTTGAATTTTTCATTAACCTCTGCATGCTTAAATGTATGTTATTAAAAATCATAGTTTAATAGTATATACTATGGCTGGTTTGGTTTAGTTGGTTGGGTGTTGTCCCACAAAGCGAAAGCACACCGGTTCGATTCCTGGTCAGGGCATATGCCTAGGTTGTAGGTTTGGTTTCTAGGTGGGGTGCATAGGAGAGGCAACCAATCTATGTTTCCTTCCCTCTCTATCTCCCTCCCTTCCCCTCTCTCTCTTAAAAAAAATCACAGTAGCTTAAAGTTTCATGGGCCCTTTTTTATAGGGTTGCTCTTCTCACAGAAGAGGAGAGTGTGACCCTCTCATGGGTGAATTGGCCAGCGTCACCCATGCACCAGATGTAGCTGTGTTGCTCTTTCCACTGCAACTGCAGACACGCTCTCGGTCAGGGTGACGTGGTGAAAACTGAGGGCAAAGCACGATGCTTCATCGCTGCCTAACATGTCAATGTTTTTAACCCGACGGAAGCGTAGATACTCACAGCATCAAATGACCTTAAAATTATCCAGTTAACCCTGTTCATCTCTGTTTCACAAATAAGAAAACTGGTAGCTACAGAAGAGTAGCAATTTCCCCATGATTATATAATTTATGTATGTAATGATGCTATCATCAATGAATAATAAAATTATGAACTATTTACACACTTAAATAAGGCAGGGACATATTAATACTTTTTTGTTGTCCCATTGGCCAGCTGTATATTTAAAGGTTTATATTTTTTGTTGTATAAACATTGAATTGTTTAGATCATTCTACTCTAATAGGCATTCCATAAATGATACATTGCTGCCCTATTCATTGTGGAAATAGCTGAACACATAAAATCGTTTATCTCAAGGGGTCTGTAGCTTAGTATTGCCAGTGGGATAACCTTAAAAAAATGAATTTTTGTGAAAAGCATTAAATGCTGTAAACTTCAGACACATTTCTCTTCCTCTCTAGCTGTCACATTTCAAATAACAACAGCAAAATTAACTCATTGTGCAATTCTGTCCATTTTTTCCAGTTCTCTATCATTCTGTAGGAAACATTAAGTAACTCAAGTCCCTGATAGCCACACTTTTTCCTGCATCGTGTCTTTCTTTGTGCCATTCCGTGTCTGAACTGACAGGGCTGCGCTATTATCTTCTAGAGCTTTGTTCACTGCTAATACCGAATCAGTAAGTTCTGGTGCCAGCGCGTTCCCAGTGACAGTGGGAGCTTTCAGACAATGCCTGGTTGTTGGAAGAGCACGGACAATATATTCCTTTGCAAATGACCCTTAAATGTATTTTTGAGCAAAATGTCAAGGGGTCATGCCATCAGAAATTACAACCAAGTTTGCACATGGCCAGGAAGTAACAACCACCACTCTGTGACCTTCTGCAGCCTATAGAAATTGTAAGATTTTACCCTGATTTTTGACATGTTGAGATTTGAAATAGAAACAGATGATCATCTCTGAAAACACACTGCATTACTTCCGACAGCAGGTAGCCACCCACCTTCTATTCTTGACTAAGGAGAAAAGCAAACATAAAACCAAAACTCTCCTTTCCACCTTCCCCCACTCATAACCCTGGCTCTGGCTGAGTCTAACATGCTTCCTCTGGGTGGGTGGACGGGTGTGTGTGTGTGTGTGTGTGTTCCCTGAATTCAGGGATGAGTTCTTTGTGTTATATTCCAGCAGCCCCACATTAGTCTTTAATGTAAATCCAATTTTATGAACTACATCAAAGCATTTACTCCAAATTTTCAGACCTCTTAGGGTCAATGCAGCTTCTAAGAAAGCCAGCTATAATTTTAACAGCATAGTATATTCTCAATTGCAGTTTACCAGAGTTGGGTTTCTAAGCAATTTTAGTGAAATTGACTTTTTTTTTAAACTGGTATGCTCACTAGGCAGTATCCAAACTCAAGGTTTACTCTCTGCTATAAGCCAAGTACATTCTCCTTTTGCCCCTGAAGTGGCAGTTCTAGGACTACCTGACTCCTTAGGATTAGCTATTGACTGGCCCACAGCAGGTCCTCAAGCTGGGATGGAATAAGCGGAGAGATGAGGGGGCGAAAGAAGATACCAGCCAACTGCATGTACCCTGTCCATTACACACAGCCATAGGTGGACAAAAGATGTATTCACTTTTTTACAAGTGTTTAATGATAACAAGTATAAAAAGCCAAACTATCACTTAAGCACTTTAGGAAATGCAAACATATTATTATTGTGGCAAGTTACTATATGTCAGTAAAAATGGGTCTCAGAAACTGTCAGTGCCCTGCTTTATACATAAATACAGCAAGCTTTGGAGAACTGGTCCTCCCTCAGTCCACAGCAGTCCTTTTAAGCCCAGGTTATGATGTTGGGTATATCCTGCCCCTTTCTTCTCCATCTAGGGTGTGGATCATGACACCAGACTACCCAACTGGATTATTTAATCACAGAAATCACAGCGATGGTTCAGGAATGATGATATAACTTGCGTCTATAAGAACTTATTCAAGATGTTGCTGAAACTGTTGGGAGAAACATTCTCCTGCTTTAGGGTATGTAAATTTATAAGGCTGATCATTTCATTTTAGTCCAGAGAAAATAGGTTATGTTACAGTAGCAAAAGCTCCCAAATTGCTAGATGAACACATACATTTTTTTTTTTTTTTTGGTATTTATCTGTCACACAAAGTCAACTGTAGTTCCAAACAGCTCTCCATAGGGTGACTCATGTATCCAGTCTGATAAAACATCCTATCAGAGCTGCACCATCTGGAACAAATGGCCTCTTTTGTCAATGATACCGGGGAGGTCTGAGCACGAGCTTCTCACTGGTTCAGCCTGATAGTGACACATGCCATTTCCTCTTGCAGCAACTGTTCACAATGAGTGACAAGACCTGCCTAACTGTAAGAAAAATCTGGATGAGTATCGCTGCTTCTGCCACAGCTTCTGACCTTTTCACCATCCCACATCCTCATGGAAAGAGCATGACAAGGAAGCCAGGCATCAGCTGGCAAAATCAAGAATTATAGATGAAAGTTTCTGATGAAAACAGTTAAAGCCAGGACCCAGCTAGGCTGTAACCTTGATAGCCTTGGGCTCCCACAGGCATCCGAAAGGCAGAAGCCACACATAGGTATTTGTGTGTGCATGTGTGTCTTACACACGTTGAAGAGGAGAAGGAGACATGCACCCTATGGCAGATGAGGCATAAAACATGTAAAAAGAAAAAATAACTGAGAAACACAATTTTTAAAATCGTCATGGAATTAATGCTGCTCATATAAAAACTTATCTACATGAAGCTTTCTGTTCTCTCTGGGTGAATAAGCAAGGTTGGCAGAAGGAAAAATAGACCTTTGTAGTTAATTAGAAACTGGGAAAGCAAAGCCAGACTTAGCCGTTATTTAAACTTACACATCTTCTAGGGAACACATTTTGACTGTGGCTTGTTGAGATATATGGTAAGCTGTCAGAAAGAATTATATCAACAAACTGCTCTCTGGCTTTGAAACCATCACATAGAATGTTTGAGTCCATACAGAGTCAATTGTAAAAGGAGTTTCTAGTCTGTAAAATCTAACAATGAAAATAGTTGGCCTTTAGTGAGTGTCTACTATGCTCCAGGCACTGTGATAAATGATTTACTTAAATCTATCTGGCATTTACAATAATCTAATGCATTTGAAAATCGTATTATTATATAGATCAGAATATGGAGGCATAAAGAGGTTATATATTTTGTAGAAAACTGATGAGAAATTAATGATTTTATGGATATAAATTAAGAATTTGTATGTAAAACTGAATTATATCTAACTAAAAACACTATCATATTATAAAAGGCATCTAAAATAACTTGAAAAATCATGTTTAGATTTTTAAATAAAAAGTTCTATTTCAAAATATATTTTATTTATTTATTTTTAGAGAGAGGGGAAGGGAGGGAGAAAGAGAGGGAGAGAAACCTCAATGTGTGATTGCCTCTCATGTGTCCCCTACTGGGGACCTAACTCAGAACACAGGCATGTGCCCCGGCTGTAAATCGAACCAGCAACTCTTTGGTTTGCAGGCAGACACTCAATCCACTGAACCACACCAGCCAGGGCTGAAGAGTTCTAATTTTTGAAATAGGAAAGGCGATGAGTGGAAATGGCTAATCTTTTCCCCCTAGGGCTGAATTCTTAGAATGTGTCCTAGCAGTCACAAGTGATCAAAATAGGATGTGAATGGTACTGCCTGCTAAACTGGGCAAAACTAAATAGAAGACTAGCATGCCTCATGAGTATTTATCTCAGTCTGTTGGAATTGCCTTTACATGAAATTAAGCACTACATTTTTTGTGTTGAATTTGAATTCTGGCCTACCCACTTGATTAGCTGCAGGGCCTTTGGCAAATTAGTTAACATTTTAAAACTCAGTTTCCTCTTCTGTAAAATAGAAATGATAATAATATCTATCCTTTGGGTTTACTATAATTAATAAATAAGATGATTCATGTAAAAAGGCTTATCAACCCATCAGACATACTACAGGAGCTTACAAAATATTGAATAACCTTATTGTCACTATCATCATCATCATCATCATCTTTGTTGTCATCATTGTCATCATCAGAACTTTCATTTTTAGTCATAACCTTTAACCAGTGAAAGACACTGAAGCAACTGACTTGGGACCATGAACATCTTTTTTGATGATCTGTTTTAATTTCTGGAGTTTAGCTAAATTCTAATTCATTTAGTTTTTAGGTGCATTTTTTTCTTCCCAGTTTTGTAAATAGGGACCAAAAACCCCCAATGATTCAAAGCTAAAACACTTATGCTAATAGGATATAATTGTAACTCAGCAGGTAGGAGTTAGAGCTTTTCGAGACACAGACACAGGATAATTTAACATTTGGTTCAGAGTTTGGACAGTGCTGTTGTGTTGAATGAAACATTAAAGAATACCAATGACGTGAGAGGGGAAGCTCCTGCTATTTTCTGTAAACAAAAAGTCATTTATTTTTGTTTATAGGTATGCTTGGGATTTCAACTTGATTCAACTGCAAATCGACTTACATGTTTGGAGTAAAGAAGTCAGTAGGCAATTGTAAGAAGGGGGGAATCAAAACATATCAGTGATAGAGTTAACCAAGCAACAGTGAATTTCCTGGCATAAAACTCACTTAGATTCCAATAAAATATTTCTTTGGTGGGAAGTTGCACCCTTCTCTTCATCTTATTTGTGAGGTTACATTAGATTTCTCTACCATTTCCCTTTCTTCCGTCCCTTTCCCCCTCCTTTACTGAAGAGGAACCTATCACAGTGTATGTGGAGACTTACATATAAATATGAACGGTACAGTTCCTCTTTGCCTATTGGTCATGAATAATTATACTGTGAGAGGACATACAGAAAGGAAATTGGCAATTACACTGTAGATGAATTCTCTTGTGGGGCAAGTCAGTGGGCATATAAAAGTGTTACCAGATCAAAACTTGGGTATATGGGGAAGGTTTTCTAAAAGAAGCAAATGCTCCACCCAAGTTCACAGGATGAGAAGTTAGTTAGATTGTGCATGTAGGTGAGAAAAGGAAGATTTTAAAGCACATACAGAAACAGACTATCCTAGCCCGCTGGGACCTGGACACCATCGTTTATGGTTAGCACACAGAGTTTGGGTGTGGCAACAGATAAAAGTTAGAGAGGAAAGGAAAGACAGGTCTTAAGTGTTGCTCTGACATGAGCACACTTACATTCTAGAAAGATCATCTTAGCTATACAATAGACAATGGGTTTGAAGGATGTGGAGCAAGTTTAGTAATAGGGAGACAAATTAAGAAGCTATTGCACTTAATTTAAGTAACTGACATGGTGGTTTGAACTAGGGTGATGGAAGTAGGAATCCAAAATGTATATGGATTCAAGGAATAGTAAGACAGTAAACTCAACAAAACTTAGGGATATCTTGGCAGGGGGATTGTAATTTCATTTATGATGAAGAAGAATAAGAAGTCAGCACTGCTGCACAGGTTACTGGCTGAGACAATGCCTCCAAATGGAGACATGCATTTGTAAAGAAGAAAAGTGGAGGATCTCTCATAAGGATGGGAAAGAGAGCTTGCAAAAGAGACTGAGAAGGAACAGCCAAAAAGGCAGAGGAAAAAAAATAGACCATTGTCACAGCATCCAGGGAAGAGGGCGTTCGGGAAAAGAGGATTATATGGGGGATAGGTACATTGGGCGTGAGGGTTACAAGACATTTGTGTGTTCAGGAGCAAATAGAGTATGAGGAAGAAGAGAGAGTGAACGCATGTCTCTTTCCTTTCTAATTACCACTGGTACGTAACAAATGAGATGCCTACCACAGGGTTACAGTCAGAGTGGGGTGCCTGTCCTTCCCAACGAAACTCACTTAGGGAAAGAAACTAAGGGAAACTAAAAACTCTTGGGAGGAAAGATAAGTGGGGATTGTTCAAACATAAGAGCAAAGCTCCTGTTATTAATAAAAAATACTTATGTTGCTGATGAGTGAGAGAGAGAGAAGAAGAAGAGAGAGAACAAGTCCCAGAACTGAGAAGCACAGAGGTAAATTTCCATGAAAATATTCTTCATACCCAAATGGTGGCCACTCTGCCAGCACACTGGCATCTTTCCTCCCAGTGGCAAAATTATGCCACCTGGTTTGCTGCTTTAGGAGCTTACTATCTAGGTTGGCTGAAACCACTTGGATGGTTAAGAAAAGCCAGAGATAGATGTTCAGACAATAATGTTCTTGTTCCAAAAAGTATACAATTGACTGATAATAATCATAATAATTATAATTATAATACTCATACTTCCACTAATACACTTTAATAATATTTATTAATAGCATTACTATAGTCAGACTGTGCTAAGGATATTACTTGCATTAGTACTTAAAGCTTACAACTGCCCCAAAAATAATTACTATTATTAGCCTAATTTTGCAGCTGAGTAGATAAGAAACTGAAGTTCTGAGATATTAGTGAACTTGCCTGAGCCAAAACATCTGATCTGTAATAAAATGAGGATTTAATCCAGGCAAATTCTTTTATTTTATCCTTACCTGAGGATGTATTCATTGCTTTCTGGGGAGAGAGGAAGGGAGAAATAGAGAGAGAGAAAAACAAGGATGTAAGAGAGAAACATAGATCAGTTGCCTGCCATATGTACCCCGACTGGGGATCGAACTTACAAACTAGGTCTGTAGATCTGTGTCCTGACTGATGATCAAAACCACAACTTTTGGTGAATGGGATAATGCTACAACCAACTGAACCACCCAGGTAGGGCAGAATCCAGTCCATTCTGCCTTTTTACTTTGACATGATGGGAAGAGCTTGATTATTATAATAAAAGCACTGTGTGACAACTCAAATTTATATAACAAGTATTACGCTAAGCGCTTTATAGTCATCATTCTATTTCATGCTCACAAGGGCCACATGAGGCAGGTTACTATCATATACCCATTTTATAAAAGTAGACTCAGTGAGGTCAGGGAACTTTTCTAGTGTTATAGAGTTAATGCACTGCAGAGCTAGGATTGTGTCCAAGTTGTCTCATCTCAGACCTCATGCACTAAAACATCTCCTTGATGCTCATTCAAGCTTGCATGGGTCCTGCACTGGACAGAGGCAAAATGTCATAGTAATAATATAAAAAAATGATTTTGGCCTCCCTTTTACTGTCTCTGGAAGGTGACACACATTTGCATTTGTTTACCAGCTTAAGAGAAATAAAGTGTGGCCACACTGATCAGAGAAACTCCAGTGTGCTGTGCACAATGCTATACTTTTTAAGAGGTAAGAATCAGAGAGCCCCTGGTGGAAGTAGGAGATTCAACTCCTAGAAACTGATTTAGACAACTTTTTCAGCTAAAGGATCTTGTGGAATAATAACCTTAGCATCCAGCTGAGAGGCTGCAATACAGAGTCTGGCTCAGGATTTGATCCCTAGAAAGCGAGCGTCTGGATTGGCAATTGGGACCAATGGAATAACTGAGACATTCTTTCAAGGTGATTTTTCTTCACTGAGTTTTGAAGAAGGACACCACTCTGTTGATCCTGGATCAGAAAGTGTTTTGATCATGAGAAACCTATCTGCATAGTCCTTACCTCTAGAGAAAGAGAAAGGGAAGCTGAAATTCCTCTAAGATCCCTATCACTTGCTGAGAGCTATCAGAGCTGGGGGTTGGAGTGTGTTTTATCTAAAAGCTGAAGCCACGGTGGGGGGGGGGGGGGGGGGGGGGGGGGGGGGGGGAGGAGAAAGCTTTAAAGGAATCATCACCATACAATTTCCACTAAATAATAAATGAAGAGGGGACTCTGTTAGGAATGCATGCGTGAGATTTCATTAGCTTTGTTCTCTGGGAGTTTGGATATCACACATACATACTTAGGGGATATTTCCTCTGTAAAATAATAACAGTGTCTTTTAGTACCCAATTCTGCTATATTTTCCACTTCTACACCATTCACAAGAGGCAAAAGTAGTAGACCTCTTCAACATGAACTTAGGTAGATGTATTTTCCTTGAACTTCAGATACATACAAACACACAGACACACACGCCAGGTAAAGTAAAAAATATGCTTAAAAAATAGCAATAATTCTAAGGACATTTTTGTCACACTTTCTCCTGATTTTTCTATAATTCTACTGAAATTTATTAAGCACATTATTCTCATCAGACACTCACTAGGGACTGTGGGTGATAAAACAATGAATTAAATATGGCCCTTAAACTCAAGGAGTTTACAATTTATTGAGGTGGACTGTAAACACTTTATCATAGGACAAAGGAGACTGTGCTAGTTGTTATTATAACAAAGACACAAACAACATGCTCAAGGGGGAACAAAGGAGCAAAAAATAAGATTTTAATGGATGAGTGGGTGGTTAAGAGTTTTGACACTGTATCTCCAACCACTTACTAGTTCTGTAACTTTGAGCAATTCTTAACTGCTCTACCACTCATTTTCCTCATTTGTAAATTAAAGATAATAAGAAAAACAACTTGAAAATGGTCTCAAATATAAGAAGCCAATTAATATTCTTCCTTAAAAGGGGGTTGGAGAAGGCATTTAAGGGATAATGACATTTTAGTTGACTTTTGAAAGGTAGTAGTGTTTGATAGGGAGATAGGCGTAGGAAAAATTTCCAAGTTAAGGATACAGTATGAGCAGAGTACTAGCTCAGACTTAGGTGAAGCTGGAAGATAGTATATTTCCTTACTTCCTCCTGCCCTTTCTGGCATTTTTACTATTTGCTTTTTTTTTTCTTTTTAAATTGTTGTTCAAGTACAGTTGTCTCCATTTTCCCACCACCACTTCCCCCCATGCCCCACCACCTCCTACTCTCAATGCTATTGCCCTTTGGCTTTGTCCATGGGTCTTTTATATATGTTTCTTGATGACCTGTCCCCTTCTTTCCCCTGTCACCCCCCAACTCCACCCCTCTGGTTACTGTCAGTTTGTTCTTTATTTCAATGTCTCTGGTTATATTTTGCTTGCTTGTTTGTTTTGTTGATTATATTCCACTTATAGGTGAGATCATATGGTATCTGTCTTTCACCACCTGGCTTACTTAGCATAATGCTCTCCAGTTCCACCCATGCTGTTGTGAAGGCTAGGAGCTCCTTCTTTCTTTCTGCTACATAGTATCCCATTGTGTAAATGTACCACAGTTTTTTGATACATTCATTTACTGATTGATGGGCACTTAGGTTGTTTCCAGCACTGGGCTATTGTAAACTGGGCTACTATAAACATTGGGATGCATAGATTCTTTTGAATTGATGTTTCAGGATTCTTAGGTATAATTCCAGCAGTGGAATTGCCAGGTCAAAAGGCAGCTCCATTTTTAGTTTTTTGAGGAAATTCCTTATGTTTTCCACAGTAGCTATACTAGTCTGCATTCCCACCAACAACATATTAGGATTACCTTTTCTCCACAATCTTGTCAGCACTTATTGTTTGCTGATTTGTTTATGATGGCCATTCTGATCGGTATGAAGTGGTATCTCATTGTGGTTTTAATTTGCATCTCTCTGATGGCTAGTGATGCTGAACAAAAATCCTTTCAGGATCCTAGAAGCAGCCAGAGAAAAGGAGACAGTTACCTACAAAGGAATTCCCATAAGACTGTCAGCTGATTTCTCAAAAGAGACCTTACAGGCAAGAAGGGGCTGGAGAGAAGTATTCCAAGTCATGAAAGGCAAGGACCTA
>PVJI01007882.1:0-74962 GCA_004026765.1 Micronycteris hirsuta | reverse complement strand
AAAAAAAAAAAAAAAAAACAAGGACAGTTGGGGACATGTGCACCTGGGACCATGTGGCGCAGGCACACACTGGCCAGGTTCACAGGCCACGCACAAGAGGTCACTGTAAAGTTGTATCTGGGTGGGGACTCTCCTGATCAATCTGAGCTGCTCACACCGAGCCCCCGTATTTTCACCCACAGGGTACACAGAAACACACCACAGGGATCCTACACTGGCAGACACTCCCTTCAGGGACCCACATGCTGATTCTTCTATATACTCCCCAACACACACAGGCACACACACACACACACACCAGCCATTGCCTGTGCCACCGGCTGGTGGAAGGAGGTCACCTCGGGGCAGACGGTGGTGCCAGGCGGGGCCTCCCATTGGCTAGAGCTGAGCTGGATTTCTCCTCCTGTTCATCTCTCATCCCCATCTTGAGAAGTTAGAGAAGCTTTTGAGCCCCCCCTCCCCTAAGCCCAGGCGTGTTCCACCTGGCCATGCCCCCATCCCCACCCCCTCACCAGAGTCCTGCCTCAGTTTCTCCTTGACAAGTCCCTTTTCCCTGCACCTGCCCCCTTCAGGTCTCAGCCCAGAAAACCAGCTGGCCCAAGAGGACTATGTCCCCAGGACCCCCAGACTGGGGTCCAGCCCTACTCTGTACCTAACACAAACGCCCACCCCCATGGAGTATAATTCCCTGGGGAGAAGCTGGAAAGAAGAGGATGGGAGTAAATAGTAATTGAACCTCCTTGGGTGGAGTTTGGTTTATTGTTGTCCCTCCTGTGCCCTCTCCTTTCAAAATGAAAAGGGGAGAGGGATGCTCTGAAATATATTAAGTTCATTCATTCGTTTATTCATCCCCAATCATCTGGACTCTTTCCAGCGGGCCAATGAAGTGAACATTGTCATTTTTACACGGACAAGTGAGGGCCAGAGGGGCTGCCCTTGCCCAAGGTGGCAGAGCCTGGAAGCAGCAGCCTTTCCCCATCTCCTCTGGTCCACGATGGGCCTGAAAAAGCACTCCGGCCGGCTCTCCAGCTCACCGAGCTTCCCACGGCTACCAGCAGGGGGCAGCAGACTCCAGAGCCCTCCCCGCTGCGGGGGCGAACTGGCTCTGGGCTAGTTTTTCCTCTGCCACTCCAGCCCCTACACCAAAGCTGAGGTCGCTGCCTGGAGCCCCTAGACTGGAACCTCCACTGCCCAAATACAGAGGCCCCAGAAGGAAAGAGATCTTCTTAAATTGAACCTCTCAGAACTGATGTTCCCACAAATGCCTCACGTGCCTTTTCTTCTTTTTTAAAGTTTTAATTATTGATTTGAGAGAAACATAGATTTGTTGTTCCACTTACTTACACATTCACTGATTGATTCTTGTTTGTGCACTGACTTGGGATTGAACCCACAACCTTGGCATATCAGGATGATGCTCTAAGCAACTGAACTACCCCACAGCCCTGGCTAGGGCTATGGACCCTCTTAATGTCTAGCTCTACTTCTTGCTGGAACACATTGGCTGGGAGGGCAGCCTCTGTATTCCTGAACCGGGTCAGACCAGGAGAGAGGATTTCTGGAGCCTGGCCCAGTGGTCAGTCCTTCCAACCCCAGAGTCCTCTGAATATCCCCCCTGAGCCCAGCACAGGATGGGAAGGGCAGTGGGGGAAGCCCCAGTACCCCAGCAGCCTGATTTCTTTGGGCGTGGGAACTGCTTGCCCCAGCCCCCAGTTCCTGGGGCCCCTGCCAGTGCTGACTCATAGGGGACCCGCTGCTGTGACTCAGCAGCAGCTCTTCCTGAACTTCTCCACTAGAGAGTCCCAGCCCCAAGTCACCTCAAGTCCCCTTGGGAGTCTCCTCAGGGACCCGGATGGTAGCTGGGTGGGTGTGTGAACCAAAAGGCCCTTCTCAGCTCTGTCAACCCAGAGAGAGCCGAAGCCCCAGAAGCCCCGGAGGGTGTGACCATGGATGAGTGCGCTGAGTCATGGGGCCCGTGTGTGCCCAGATGTGTTTGTTGTTTGCATACCCAGAGAAAGCTCAAGAAGGCAAGGCCGCCCAGATGGTGAGGGCACCTTCCTCTGCACTCCACTGGAGTCTGGGCAGGGACACTCCAGGGCCATATGAGGCTCTGGGTTGAAAGCTCATTCCCTCATCCACAAACCAGCTTTTCCAGCCATCTTCCCATCTCTTGAAACGGCAGCTCCAGCCTTCCAGCCACTGGGGCCAAAACCTTTCTTAAGGAATGCAATCCATTAACAAATTCAGCTACTGTCTCTCCTAACGAAACTAAAATCTCACCCTCTCCAGGGTCCCCACACAAGTCTGGCCCCCATCCTCTCTCGGGCCAGCGCGGTTGTCCCCTCTTTGTTCTCCAGGCCTCTCCCTCACACAGTCTGTTCCTCGGCTGAGGGCCCCTGTGAGTACCCTAGTCAGGAAATATCTGTCCTCTGCTCAGAACCCTCCACAGCTCTGATTTTTACACCAAAAGTCCAAGTCCTCCCCACTGCCCTGCACTTTCTAATCCATTTGCTCTCTGCCCTCACCTCCTCTCCCCCCTCACTCACTCTTCCAGCCACATGGGCCTCCTCACTGTTCCTCAAACACACCAGCCACTCACAGCCTAGTCTCAGGGCCTTTGCACTGGTGGCCGCTCCCTCCACCAGAGACTCTCTTCCGCCAGATACCCACATGGTTGCTTCCCTCACTTCCTTACTTCCTTCTGGTCGCTGCTCAAATATCACCTCAATGAGACCCCCCCCCCATTAAAAGTTGTACCTCCTTGCTTTATCCTGTTCTCTTTCTTTCCATTGCCCTATTGCTTTTGACCACCCTATATGTTTGACTGCATATCTTGTTTCTTGTCTGTCTCCTCTTACATTTCAGCTCCTCCAGGGCAGGAAGCTTTGTTCTGATCAGTAGTATTATGCAGCAAGAGCAGAGCCTCAGACAATATCTGCGGCATCTATGTATTGATAACTACCATGTTCCTGGCATGCTGGGGAACAAAATAAGCATGGAACCTACTGGCCACTGTATGATGAGGGGACAGTCATGTAGCTCTCTGAGCACAACAGAGAGTGTTCAGTGCCGAGAGCCAGGAGCACAAGAGATTACAGGGGAGGCATGGGGCCAACCTGGAAGATGGGGTACGATCAGGGAAGGCTTCTGGAGGAGGTGTTAAACAGGGCCTTGACAGCCACTAGGAAATTTGGATGTAAGTAAAATGGAAAACCTGGAGGGTTTTTTTTTTTTTTTTTTTTTTAAGATTTTATTTTTATTTTTAGAGAGAGGGGAAGGGAGGGAGACAGAGAGGGAGAGAAACAGCAATGTATGGTTGCCTCTCACATGGCCCTCACTGGGGACCTGGCCTGCAACCCAAGCATGTGCCCTGACTGGGAATCAAACCAGTGACCCTTTGGTTCCCAGCCCGCGCTCAATCCACTGAGCTACACCAGCCAGGGCAAGGGTTTTTCTTTTTAATCGGGTTTATTGAAGTATAATTTACATAGAGTAAAACTCAGCCTTTATACAGTTCTATGAGTTTTGACAAATGCATGCATACAGTTGCGTAACCATTGCCTGAATCCCCAAATCGCAGAGTCCTTGGGAGGATTGAAGCAAGAGTATGAGGTCACATGCACTGGGCCACGCATACAGCAAAGAGGACAAGGCTGGAAGCAGAGGGCAAGTGGGAGACCAGTGTGGCTGTCCAGATGAGAAGAGCAGGGACCGGGGGGACAGGTGGAAATGAACAGCTTCAGGAAGTAGGGCCTACAGATCTTAGAGATGAATCACATGTGGGGGCTGAGGAACCAAGGAGGAAGGGTGGGGGTCTCCTGGCGTAGGGTGAGTTGGAGGCATCTGTGAGACACCAGGGAGTACACGTTTAAAGAAAGGGTCATCAGTATGTGATGGCCAAGGCTACACCCAGGGAGGGTGGCATTTAAGAGGCATTTGATAAAAAGACTGAGGAGGAGGACGGACATCAGGAGAACACATAGTCCCGAGACCAAGGAGGAAGTGGGCATACTACATAGAGGTTGAAGACAGCAGTGACTGAGAAAAGTGGTCTGACTTGAAAGCTTGGTGTCAGCGGTGGGATCTGGCAGCCACTTGAGTACACAGGAGGGAAGGGAGCAGAGGCGGTGTGCCCCGCACTGCGCTCCCCAAAAGAAGTTTATCGCGAACCAGAAAAGGCAGCCAGTGTCATGTGTATCTTTTAAAATGTTTTTAGTAGCCACATTTTAAAAAGTAGGGGATATAATTTAGGTTGCTACCTGCGTCTCTCTCCCAAGCTGTAGCTTCTTTTTGCTCAGATAAATACTTTTATTATTTTTTAAATTTTTATTTTAATTTTTTATTTTAAAGAGAGGGGAAGGGAGGGAGAAGGAGAAGGAGAGAAACATCCATGTGAGAGAGAAACATCCATTGGCTGCCTTCTGTATGTGCCCCAACTGGGGACCCAAACTGCAACCCTGGCATGTGCCCTGATAGGGACTAGAACCCATGACCTTTTTGGTTTGTGCGATGACGCCCGACCAACTGAGCCATGCTGGCAGGGGCTCAAATAAATGTTCTTTTAAAAAAAGTAACAGGTGACCTGGCTGGTGTAGCTCAGTGGATTGAGCACGGGCGGGTGAACCAAAGGGTCCCGGTTCGATTCCCAGTCAGGGCACATGCCTGGGTTGCAGGCCAGGTCCCCAGTGAGGGCCATGTGAGGAGCAACCATACAGTGCTGTTTCTCTCCCTCTCTGTCTCCCTCCCTTCCCCTCTCTCTAATAATAATAAATAAATAAAATGTTTAAAAAATAAATAAATAAATAAATAAAGTAACAGGTGAAATGAATGTTAATATTTGATTTACCCCACTGTATCCAAAATAGTCTCGTTTCAACATATAATCAAGATAAAAAGTATCCCTGAGATATTTTACATTCTTTTAAAAAACATTTCTACTTATGACATCTCTCAATGTGGACTAGCCACATTGTGGGTGCTCAGCAGCCACGTGAGGAGTGGCGAACGAACTCCCTGGAATGTGCAGGTCCAGACAGAACCTGATTTTGCTTTTGTATGACTCACCTCGCTCTCCTCTCCCTAATCCCAGCCCTATCGGATCCTGTCTTTATTTTAAAATTTGATGTTTTTGTTCTCTCTGAATTTTTTACATTAATTTTGATTTCCAAAACCGTCTCACTGAAATAGTATTTAATCTCCCCTACAAACACTTGTACACAGACGTTCACAGCAGCAGTGTGCACATTACCCCAAAGTGGAAACAACCCAAATACCCATCAACTGATGAACGTATTTCTTTAAATGTGCTGTCTCCGTGCCACATATTATTCGGCAATCAAAGGGAATGAAGTGGTGAGACATGCCACGGCATGCGTGAACCTTGCGAAGTGAATGAAGCCAGTCACAGGCCCGTTGTATGAGTCCATTCGTACTTAGAGACAAAGTGGATGAGGGGTGCTGGGGGCTGGGGGACAGTGGGGGGCGACCGCCAATGGATACTGGGTTTCTTTTTGGGGTGATAATCTTTGAAACTTGATTGTGGAGATGGTTGCACAACTCTGAATATACTAAAAACGTTGAATTATATACTTTAAGTAGGTCAATTGTATGATATGTAAATTTTATCTCAATAAAGCTGTTATAAAGTATTTAATCTTGATTACTGAGTGTGTTGGCGCCCACTTAAATTTTGTGGCCCAGCTTTACTCTCCTCACCGTAGCCCCACCCTGCTGTCCCTTCTGTGCCAAGCCTAAGAGGGGCAGCTAAGGTGGGGGAAGGCCCCAGGGTAGGCAGGGAGGGTGGTGAGGCCGGGCAGAGGCGGCCAGTCCACCTCTCTCCGTGCCACAGTCACTGCAGGAGTGGCAGGCTCCCCCCTGAGAAGAACGATGGCTCCTTCTAAGGTGTCTCCGAAGCCTGATTCCAAGGGGCCCAGCCTGCGTGCCTTCCCAGATAGCCTGACTCAATTCACCCACTGCGTGCGTGTAACCCTCCGCTGTCCCCCGAGTGACTCAGGCTGCCTGGAAGCCCCCTCCTGGGGGACGCCCGGCTGCCCATGTTGACTTTTTACAGACATGGCGGAAGAAGGCCGGCTCCTCCCAGACCCAAGCCCTACGCTTGGGGGCAGACCAGCAGAGCCTTGGCCCCACAGCCCACCCTGCAGAGGGCCTAGGGTCTGGGGTGGGCCGTGGGGAGCTCTTCTCAAAGGACCTTTGTGGGAACGGCTGTGTGTGGAGGGGGGCTGCGGGGGGACGCCGCCCTTCGTGACTCAGGCTTCATTGCTGGGTGGTGACTCACGCCTAGGCCTCCTTCCCGCCGCTCGCCCGCAGCAGGTGCTGCCAGGCCCAGCTTCAGGATGCAGGCCTCCGAAGCCACATTCATGCCCCCGTTCCCGAGGCCTGCGACCCACACTCATATCCAGGGGCGACTGCTTGACTGCTTTGACCTCTTGGCACTGTAGGGCTCCGACAAGGAGAGAACTCTCCACCCTCCCTCCCCTCTTTGGTGGGGGGCAGATCCCCGGTAGTGAGCTGTGACAGACATTGATGTGTCTCACTGTTGATTCGAACAATCTTCAAACTACCTGGGAGGCAGGGTGTTGTTGCTACTCGTAACAGATAGGGAAATTGAGGCTCGGTGAGGTTATGGAGTTTGCCCAAAGACACTGGAGATCAAACTCAGAGTTCAGGCATGCAGAAGCTGCTCAACGGGGAGTGCAACTGCTTATTAATGCCAACTGCCTGGTGCCCGAATGGCGGGTTACTGCAGCTTGCAGTGTGCACCCATTATACTGACGAGCAGCACACTGAGGTTCTTAAGTCACAGATCGAGAGGGAGAGGCTGGGCCAGGATTCGAAAGAGCCCTGGAGGCCAGGCTTTGCTCCGCCGGTTCCTCACGGGTCTTGCGCGCCCACTTGGGGGCTGGCGCGCCCCCGCCGCCGGGCCCCTCCAGCCGCCGGGGCGGCTGGACTCGGGCCGCCCGCCAGGCGGCCGGGCGCCGCGCCCACCCGCATCATGCCGCTATGAGTCACCGCGCGCCGGCCCCGCCCCCACGCCAACAAACAGCACGTTGCCCGGCAACTGCAGGCGGGAGGGGACGCCCTAGACGCTCGAGAGGACCCAGGTTCGAGCCTCTAGCCCGTGGGGCGCTGCGAGGGGCTACGGGACCGGTGTCCTTACCCTGAGTAGGGGACTCAGATCAATCCTGCCGCTCTGATGGATACAGAGATGAGGGTGAAGGAGACAGCTGTGGTTCAATGGGGGAGAACAGAGGGTGTCTTTTCCCAAGCCAGATCCATCCCTGGTTCTCCAGAGGCCAGTGCAGAGTGAGGGGAGTTGGCATTGGGTCCTCGCTGTGGGATGAGAGGACCCCTGAGAGCTGGGTCAGAGCTTTGGCCAAGTGGTCCAAGCCACTTTCCTAGAGAGACTTGGGGGAACGACCTGCTGGGGTGAGGAGATTGACTTGCTGGGGTGGGCGGGATCAGAGGGCTGTGGTGGGGATTTTGGCTTTTCACTCTCAAAGGGAGCTAACCATGAGCGCATTCTGTTCTAGCCTGTTCCACACATGCGCATCCCTAGGTATAGTAATATAATGTTCACAATAGCCCTCTGACCTTCCGCTGGTATTATTCCCAGGTTACAGATGGAGAAAATGAGTAACAGAGGCAAACTCCTTTGTCAAAGGAGGCGGAGGGCCAAGCAAAAACCCAGGCAGGGTGACGAGCTCCCATACCCCTCGTGGCCATGTGCGTGGCCCATCCGGGAGATGGTCAGGGCTGTGGGAGTGCGCTGAGTGGGTTTGAATGAGAAGTCCACGTGGGAGCTTGGGTGGGACCTTAAGGGTATGAAGCTGGTGAGCTTTGGCTGTTGGCAGTAATAGCTGAAGCCTGTGCCCATCAGAGACTAGGGCTGGTTCTGTCAGACCGAGGCATCCCTCACTCTGGGCTCCCCAGGACCCCGTAAGAGTTGCTACTGAGTTGCCCACAGGACCCCTAAGGGCCCCAGACCCTGTGGGCTGGGGAAAAGAGCAGGGACTGGCACCAGGGCTTGGTAGACTAGATATGTCCCCCTTCACTGGTCTCCATCAGGGAAGCGACCAGCTTTGTGTCATTTAAGAAATCTTCATTTTACTCAAAGGATTGTGTAAATCATTCAAATGGTTGAGTGGGGAGAGAGAAGAGGACAGAATTCCTGGAGAGTCTAAAGTCACAGGGTCATGGTGGTAGGTCAGGCAGGCTTTCTGCACGAGGTGGCACCGGAGGACCTGAAGGACGCTCAGGTGGATGTGAGAAACAGGTTGGAGAGAAACTGATCTGACAAGAGGGGTCTAGCAGCCAGCTGGTGGTGGGTGGCTTTCGGCAGTGCCTGGCAGAGGAACTATGTGAATGAATTTAATTGGCTCCCTCTGGAGAATGGTGGAAGGGGAAGGCCTGAAGTCAGGGGACCAGGCAGCTGTCTGTTGGAGCATTTCCAGGCCAGAGATGACGGTGGCTTGGGGATATGGTTGCCAGATTTAGCAAATGAAAATACAGGAGACTCAGTTAAAGTTGATTTTCAGATATAGAACAAGTAAATAATTTTTTTAGCATAAGTATGTCCCAAATACCACATGGATACTTATACTAAACATGATTTGTTGTGCATCCGAGAATCAGATTCAACAAGGTGTCCTGTATTTCACCTGGCAAGAGCACTCCAGGTCTTAGGAGCCCCTGGGGGTGGGGAAAAAATAATAGCTCACAAAGATTGAGCAATTGCACTTGGAAGTGGATACGAGGATCCCCATTTTACAGATAGGTGAACTGAGGCTCGCAGAGGGCTTTTTTGCGGGGGAGCAGGGTTGACTTGAGAGACTCGCGACTGGACCCCAGGCAAGTCGGTTGCAGTCCACCAGCAGGTTAGAGCAGGCAGCGTCTGCTCCACGGTGTGGGGAAAGGGGCTTGGGCGCTGATTGTCTCGGTTTCTGATGGCCCACTAAAGGGCCTTCCTAATTCAGTAGGCTCCCCAGCCCCCTCGCGCAGCCTGGGATCCGTGCCACCCCCTTTAGCCCCTCCTCCCGGGACACCAGAGGCTGTGGGAGGGACAAGAGGCGGCCTCAGGGGGGCTCCTGTCCCCGGCGGCGGCTGGGCCTCTCCCTCCTTCAGGCCGGGAGTCTCCGCCGAAGGCGCCCGCCGGCAGGGGGAGGGGGAGGGTTATTTTTACCTCCCTCCAGGCGGCCCAGGCGACAGGAAGTGAGCGCGCAGCCTGCCAGATGTGGGGAGCCAGGCAGCTGGGAGCAGCCACAGCTGGACTGGGGGCTGGCCGGGGCTGGGGGAGGCGGGGTGTGCGGAGGGCGGATCCCAGGCCTCGGGTCCCCCTTTTGTTCCCCGCCGCCCCAGCCTCTCCTCTCAGGTCCCCATGCCCCCCACCTCCCACCAGTCTTGGTGGCCTCGCTCTGCGACCGTCCTCGGTGCTCACGGGCTCTCGGATCCCGGGAGGGGAGCGGGACCCTCTTTCTCGCCCTGGGGACCCAAGGGTCCGAGCACAGTGAGACACCCCTTCGCCGCCCCGCCTGCCACCGCCATTGTTTACCCGTCGGCTGCCTCCTAGGAAACTTAACCCGCCCGCGGTAATTTTATTTGGGAACTTCGGCCAGTTGCCATAGTAACCACAGTGACGTCAGAGGGGCTGGGGCCCGAAATCCCCGGGAAAGAAGGGATGGGATTAGGGGAGAAACCCCCAGGAGGGATCCTCTTTAACCCTGCCCTGCCAAGCCCCAGTCAGAGGGGAGAAGGCAGCAAGGTGTGAAACCCCTTGGGAGCCCCCATTCTGGCCCAGTGCCAAGTCGGGGTGGCGGTCCAGGCTTTGATGTCATGGGTGTTGGGTGGGTGGTGAGTCAGTCCCTACCCCCCACCCACCCCAGGGTAGCCGGACCAGGCCTGGGGGCTATTCCTGTCTGACCCACTCTTCTGTGCCCCTGAGCAACACCCTAACTCTGCCCTGAGGATTTCAAGCACCTGCTTGGGGGTCCCCCTAGATCCCTGTAGCCTCTCTGCCCCTCTTGGTGGGTAGACAGGGCTTTCCTGACGCTCTGCACCGGTCTGGGGTGCTGGACGGAAGGGTTAGCGGCTGAGAACTGAGGCTACCATGTAAGGTCCTTGTCGGGATGTGGGGAGTGGCTGGCCCCCCAGTGAGGGGGCAGTTGGTGGGATCCCTGCTCATAACACAGCCTGTCGCCAGGACAACGGGAGGCAGGGGCCCTGACTGGCGAGGAGGAGCACACCCGCCAGCCAGGATGGGCTGGGAGGAGCCACCTAACCACAGTGACGTGGGACTTCCTCGGCAGGGCCTGTTTGATGTCTCTGTGTGCAGTGTTGCCATGGGGCCCGGCGGGCGGCCCTGTGTGTGTGAGCCAGGGTGACCTACCAAGCAGCTGGGTCTGTCGGGGTCCCTTGACCTTGTTCCCTCCCCACCATCCCAGGCCTGCCGGGGTGCATGCATCTGGTGTACCTATGTTCACATCCCAACCCAGGCCCTGAGCCAGGATGAAGCACATCTCATCTCAGAGCCTGGGAACAACTGGAAACTATACATTTTCAGGCCCATTTTACAGAAAAAGAAACCAAGGCTCAGAGAGATGTGATCACTGGCCAATGATATTCAGCTAGAAAGCTGAGGAGCAAAGATTTGAAACTCAGTTCTTTCACTCCACTCCCCTGTCGCGTCTATCACACTGGTCTCCTGGCTGTTGCTGTTACTCAAACACTCCAGGTGAGTTCCTGCCTCAGGGCCTTTGCACTGGCTGTTCCCTCCACCTGGATCTTTTCCTCCAGATGTCTGCGTGGCTCCTCCCTCACTTCCTCAAATGTCTTTGTTCAAATGTCACCTCCTCCTCAGGATGGCCTTTCCTAAGCTGGCCTCTACACCCTCAATGCCTCATCTCTTTTGCCCCCTTCCCTTCTCCCCCTGGCATGTACTACCCAGCACACTCTAGTTGACCTTTGAACAATGGGAGGGTTGGGGCTCTGTGTAGACCCCCCCCAAAACTTAACTACTAATAGCCTGCTGTTGACCGGAAGCCTTACCGATAACATCGACAGTCACCGAACACATATCGTGTAGGTTATATGTTTTATGTACTGTATTTTTGTAATAAAGTAAGCTAGAGAGAATTGTTAAGAAAATCATAGAAAAATAAAATGCATTTACAGTATTTGTTGAGAAAACCTGCATCTAAGTGGACCCATGCAGCTTGCACTCATGTCGTCCAAGGGTCAACCGCACATATGTCTTCATACCTGTTTACTGTGTTTCTCCCACAGACGGCAGCCCCACGAAGGAGGGGACTTTTTTCTGGCTTGTTCTGTGCTGTGTCCCCAGTGCCCAGAACAGCACCTGGCATAGCAGGCGCTCTGTGAATGTTTGAAGAATGAACACATGGATGTATGTGTGAGCACATGCCCTGTGCCACTTGACCTGGCCTTACCCTGGCCTGTCCCCCCACCCCGCCCTGTCTCGTCAACGGATCAGTTGGCAGTTTGAAGAGTTCCCATCTCTGGTGGCTGCTGTCCTGGGTAAATTGGCTGGCTCAAGGCCAGAGCATGGGTGCAAATATCAACGGACCAAAAGGAGGGGCTGGGGCCACCAGCAGGACCCTCCCAGCTTGGGCAGAGGGACGTTAAAGGAGCTGGGGCCATCCAAGCCACACGCAGGGGCACAGCTTATATGGGGTCGTCTCCATATAAGCAGGGGTCTTGGTCCAGGTATTTCAGAAGGCAGCATGGAGGAGGCACTTCCAATAGATGCGAGTATGATTAGGCCAATGATGGGAGAGGGTTTCTGGATGGGAAGCACTGTTTGGGGATATGAAGAGAGTGTCTGGCAGTGCGCAGGAGGTTCCCCCTTGTAATGTGGTTGCTTTCTACTTTGGGAATGATGAGCCTGCGCGCGCGCGCGTGCGTGTGTGTGTGTGTGTGTGTGTGTGTGGCCATCAAGACACAGCAGACCCTGGGAACTTTATTCCCTGGTTTGTAGTTACTCAGGAGACCATGTGGCGGGTGCCCCACACCCCTCTGGGCCCCACCCTGAGTCGGGGAATTCTGTGCCACCCCAAATCTTTCCCCCTGGGCCCCAAGGGCGGGCGGCTCTGTACCCTCTTGCCCCAACCTGCCAGATCCTGCAGACAGGGCCAGCCTTCCCCTTGGGCTCCACAGAGAAGAAAGACCAAGGAGCCCCCAAGGGCTGGGCCCCACGGGATGGTAGCTAGGTGTGGCTTCCGCCCACCCGTCCTCCCTAATCCCACCAAGATCCAGGCCAAGCCAGCAGAGCTGCACGGAGGAAATGGGGGGCGCTGGAGGAATTCTAGGGTGCAAGGTGACCTAGAGGCGGCCAACCAGCTCCTTCAGTCCCCTGCCTGGGCCTGCTGCTGGATTCTCCCCCTCCCCATGCATGACACTTATTGCCCATGAGGTGGATGGTGAAAAATCTGACCCCAGCCCCAATTATATGACATCGGGAATGTTGGGGGTCAGTGGGAGAAAGCTGTCCCCCAAAGCAATGCCCACACAGATCTGAGAAGGATTTTCTCACTCCAGAACCCTGCTGTGGCATGATGATGATCTGGAGCCTACCTGCCTCTGTCCCACCTTGGAGAGGGCAAAGTGGCGGCTGGGCCTGCCCAAGGAGGCTGGCTTGGCAGCAGAGAGCACCCGCCCCTCCTTTACTGCGTTTTGTTCCCGGCCCCCCACTGGGCCCAGGGCCAGGCCCCAAGGCAGGGCCTCATACTAGGGAACAATGCCCCCGTGTTCCTCCCGGTGGAGGGGAGGTCGGCGGAGGATGAGGTGGGACAGACACGAAAGCAGTGCAGGAGGGAGAGATCCAGGGAGGGCCTCTCTCCCAGTGATACCGCCGGAGCCGGGAGTTTCCCAGAGGTTCGGGTGGGTGGGGGGCGGGGTTGCCGGGAAGCCTGACAGGGGAGGGCACCTAGACGCAGGGACCACCTAGACGGATCAGAAAGTCTTCAATGGCAGCAGGAGAGAGTTGAGTGGGATAAAAGGTGGGGCTTCCCGAGGCTGAAGGAAGCACTGTGGGACAGGAAGAAGTGAGGGTTAATGTTCGGTAGGATCCCAGAATACCCAGTGGCAGCGTGTCCTGGGTCTGGCACCCTGTCCCCTGACTGCCCCATCTCCCTTCCTCGTGCCTCGTGGGTTTTTCTTCCTGCGCAGGGGTAGGGCTTAGGCCAAGAAGGGTTTGGGAGTGCGATGGGGACTAGGGTGCCTGCTCTCCCCGCACCCACCTAGGGAGAGCCTTCGCTGAAAAACAGGCTCTACCCGGAGCCCGAGACCCAGACGACGAAGTTGGACTGGGTTTGGAGCACAAGCCGAGTCGGGACAAGGAGGGAGAAAGTTAGGGCTGAGTTGGGGACTGGACCGAGTTGGGGGATCGGAGAGAGAAAGTGGGGGCGGACCGGCTCCGGGGGCACATGACGGCGCGCCCGCCCCGCCCCGCGCCCGCCCCCTGCCCGGCCCGGGGGAGGAGACGGGGAGGTTTTAAAAGCGATTCGGCCCAGCGGCTGGTCGGCCAGTGAGTGGGAAGGAGCGTGCCCGGCGACCGCCCCCGCCCCGGCCCAGTCCGGTCGTCCGCCCGCCCGCCCGGCCCGGGCGGCTGCCGAGCCCTGAGGGCCGCTCCCCTCCCCCCGGTGAGTCGGGAGGGACGCTGGAGGGAGGTGGTGGCGCCGCGGCGGCGGCCGCAACTTTTCAGCGCCGGACTCGTGGGCGGAGTTGGGGTGCGCCCTGCAGGTCCCCGGCCCTTTGAGAGCGGGAGGGCGTCCCGCCGCGGGAGCTTGTGGGGACAGCGGAGACGGCTCATCTGGCGGCCGCGGCGGAGTCCTGGGGCGCCCCCTACGGAGCGGGAGCAGGGCGGCCCAGTCTTCACCCGCTCTCCAGGGGCCCGCTGGGGACGCCCCCCCATTAGCCCGCCCCAGGAGACCCAGGAGAGCTGGTGGGGATGGCGGGTCCCAAGGCGACTGGGGCAGGTCAAGGTGGGCAGGGAGGGGGTTGGCAGCGGGATGGGAGGGCATGTGCTGGGCTTGAGGTTGGAGGGGATGGATATACCGATGTCTGGGCTCTTGGGGGTGTTCCTGGGCTTGGTGGGAATGGGGCTGGAAGAGAGGGTGGGGGCCTCGTAGAATTATGCAAATGGAGGCGCGGGACAGTGGTTCAAGTTCTTGACATGTCAGCCAGTGAATGGGGAGAAAGGCCTTGCACTGAGGAGGACGGGCAGAGGCCCAGCAGTGCAGCCTGGGCTTTGGAGGGCTTGGGGGACCCCTGTCCTCTCTCCTGGAGGCTCCTGGCCCAGGAGAGAAGGGCTCGTTCAAGATTACATAGGAAAGGGGCCAGTTTTGGGAGATTTATGGAGGGCTGACTCCCTAGCCCTGTGCATTTCGGGGTCCCTGTGCCCTTGAGTGGCAGGAGGGTGAAAGGCCCAGACGGAACCCAGACCCCTTCACCCCAGCCCCAGACTGACCTCTGACCCCAGCAGCACTGACTTGACTGCCACCAAAGCCTACACTGACTTTCCTGTGCCATCCAGAAAGGCCCAGACCCAGTAGTCTCCTGAATGCCTTGGAGGTGCAGTTGGCTCCCTGTCGCCTGCCCCTCTGCTGCAGCCCCAGTCCACTGCTCAGCTATAAAGGGTGGTCTGTGAGAGTGAGGCTGGGGGTTACGGGACTCCTGGCATAAGGAGTGTCCTCTGGCAGCCATGCCTGTGCCATCCTGAGCTGGAAGGCAGTACCCAACAGGTGCCCGGGCTTAGAGGCGAGGTGATGTGGGGCACACCCAGTCTGCTCGCCCACACACCGTGCCCGGACTGGCCCGTGTGCGTGTGTTCACATGCTGCTGTCCTGGGGCCCGGTGCCAGCTCTGAGTGCCCAGGGGGGGCACCCATGGCCCTCCGCCCTTGCTAGATGTCCTCTGAGAGCTCTCTTAAGACCCCAACTGGCAGGCCTTGTCCCTGGGCCTAGTGGGGGCCTAACATAGCTGCTGGTCTGGCCTGGGGCTGGCACGTAGAGCACATGCGTGACAGGGTGTGTCCAGAAGGGCTGGGCCTGTCAGTGCTGGCCCAGCCTCCAAGTCCCTGCAGACCCTTGCTCATTGAAAAGAACCCACAGAAGTGGATGCTCCACAGGTCCTCCCAGGACCCCTGTATCAGCCCCTGCCTGTTGCAAGTGGAGGCCAGATGTGTGCGGGCCGCAGCTGTGGGGCAGACCCCCATCCCATCCTAGGTCTTGGGGTGACTGGCCTTTTGGGTTCAGGAGAATGATCAGGAGAATGGATCCAGGTGGCGATTTGATATATCTTATATTTTTCAGAGTTTGCCCTTCACCTTGAGGGCTGGGTGGGGGAGTCTGTCTGAAATGAACAACGATGTCAGGAACCCTGGGCCTACTTAAGAAAAACTCCTTCCTATCCCTCTCTGTCTGGCCCTTTCCCACTTTGGATGCACTCTATGCCAGGATCAGGCCTAGTGTTTCCTTAGATGTACTGTGTGACCTTGGACTCGACTCTGAATCCCTCTGGGCCTCAGTTTCTCTATCTGTAAATGAAGGTCATTGGGAATGCAAGTGGGGAGAAGTATGTGCCATCCCTGCCCAAGTGCTTGCCGTAAGATCCCTTTTGGGTACTCTGGCCACCTTTTCTCTTGTCATTGGGTATCCTGGCTGGACATGGAGGTGTGTCTGGAGAAGGCTGGTCACCTGGGAAGGACGTGCACAGAGGGCAGTGGGCGTGGGTGTGTGAGAATCCTTAGGCAGACAAGGACGCAGCCATGCCGGGCACGGCTGAGTCATGCTCCAGCGGCGCCTTGCCCTAGGGTGCTGGGGCTGGCGCCGCCCTGGGTGTGGTCACCGAGCTGTGGCCCTGGGCAGAGCGGGCCTGGTGGTCTGGGATGGGGGGGCCTGGGTGGTGAGGGGCCAGGGACCTGAATTCTGAGGTGCTAAGCCCCTTGGCCCCCCCTTGGCCTGGGTCTGGTGTCACAATCTCAGTGTGGTCACCACCACTCAGGATGCCTTGGTGAGCCTGGGGACCCCGAGTGCTGGGCCTGGCAATTATCGGGGTGCTGAGGGAGGAAGACAGGGCCGGAAAGCCAGTGACTACCCTTGAGGCCAGCATCCTGAAAAAGGCTGGCCAGGATTGAGACATGGACCTATCTGAGGATAAGGCAGAGGTGGACGTGGTGGTAGGGTATACCCCTCAGTGAAGGGCTCACAGCGTGGGTGTTAGCGTGCCCCTGGGAATTCCATGACTGGTCTGCAGGAGATTAAAGTTTAAGGCAGGGGTTGCAACGTGGTGTGGTGTGTCTGGCGCAATGGGGGCTGGGATGAGACTTGCATGGTTCCCCTATTTATAACAAGTGATTCAGTCCTCACTTACTCACCCCTTCCTGAGCCTGCCCCCTTCCCCCATCCCTGGGTGGGCAGCAGGGCCCACCCACTTGACAATGCCCTGCTTTCCTCCACCCTGGTGCCAGCCTCTGAGGGCTGCCCTTTTGTGAGGGTTATGGTCTCAACGATGGGATGGGGATAAGGACCAGGGGGCTGGTGGTCAGGCAGTCCTTGGCTGGGCGGCCCAGTTGGTGGCTGGCTCTGGGGCTCTAGCCAGAGAGCCTCTGCGGAGAGTCTGGGTCCATTAGGCAAAGCGTTAGTGACAGGCTGGGAGGGCAGGCGGTGTCGGCAGACAGGGCGGGGCCTGTAGCCCTTGGTATTTTCCGATCCCAGCTGCTCTGAGAGAGAGGGTGGAAAGTATTTGGGGACCAGGCTTGGGGGAGGCGGTGGCGGTGGTGGTGGCGCCCCCGGCGGAAGCGGCCCATATTCATTCTTGGAACATGGTGGTGGGGGGGCGGTGACAAGATGCTTGCCTCTGTGTCTCCTGCCTCCATGCCCCGGCTGCAATATATTCTCAGGCACACGTGCATCCATCTGTGAGGCCTAGGGCCTGCTCTGCTCCCCTGGCCCAGGGCCCACCCTCCCCTCAGGCCTTCAGCTGCCAGGAGCTTGGCCCTCCCTGGACACCATCTCCCATGAGCCTGAGTGGGGAAGCCATTGAGAACAGGGGCCCTGGCTCCTGGGCACCCACCTCGTAGTGCCCCCTCCACGAGAGTCCCAGGCCTTTTGTGCCTGTGAGGATGGGGAGTGGCCTTGGCCCTGTCCCGGGGCTCTGTACAGGGGAAACCCCACAGGAAACAGGCCTGGCCAAATGGCCGCCCTTCCCGTTCTCGTCCCTGGGACACGATTGTGCTGTCTCACTTCCGGAGGAGGACCAGAGAGGCTGGCCACCCTCCGGGGCTTTGTCTGCTCCTGGGTGGCGTCCCCAGACCCTGAGGGGACAGGGTTGGACTGGGCCTGATGGGAAAGCAGGTGGTCAGTATGTGTGCGCGTGTGTTTAGGGGAGCCTGGAGGTCAGAGCAGGACATCTCTCTCCGCCCGCTTCTCCGTGGGAGACACCACCAGATCTGGGCGCTGGGGCCATACCATATGTGGCGTCCTCATTTCCATCTTTGTTTCTCTGCCTGATTTGTGATGACAGTGTAGCCCTGTCCTAATTATACTTAGCATTCAGGGGATCCTTACCACCAGAGCATCCCTGCTTTGCAGATGGGGAAACAAAAGACGAGAGTGGTTGAGTGACTTACCCAGAGTCACCCAGCTAAGACGCTGCAGAGCCAGGGACCAAATCTGCCCAGCCTAGCTCTAGAGTTGTGGTCTCTTAGGCACAGAGCCCCATTTACTGAACACCAGGCTGATTTTACCCCATCCCTCCATCCCCTCTACCACAAAGAACCTGGAGCTTGGAAATTGGAGCCCTGCTGAATTTCTGAATGAAGGGCCCTGTGTTTGCATGTTGCACTGAGCTCCACAAATTCTGTAGGCAGTTCTTGTGCCAAGGACGTACGCGTTGTGCTACGAGGGTAGATAGAAGCCCTTGGCTCCATTGTACAGATGGGAAAACTGAGGCTTAGTGCCTTTTGGGAAACAGCAGAGTGGGGCTTTGCACCTCGAGCCCCATTCGAGTCTGTGGGTCTGGTGCTCTGGGGGTGTGTGGATTGCTGGGCGCCTGCTGCCGGCATCCGCTCTGGTGGGGCGCAGGCTGAGGCCTGGCTGCTGAGGAGACGGGACCACGGGGGGAGGCCCTGGTGGTTTCCTCCTGCCCTTCATGCTTCTAGGAAGTGGCGCCAGCTGGGGTGAGATCACTTCCTCAACTGCCTGCCCGCCACCCCCTCGGCTTCCTCTCCTCATGGCCCCATTTAGCCTGCCCAGGGCTCAGTGTTGGTGATGTGGGTGGGTGGGTGGGTGGGGGGGGTGGCAGGAATGGGCCGCTGGAGGGGTGGAGACCTGGCTAGGAGTCCCTGCAGCCTCTCTGGCCCAGAGGGACTCTCCTGACATCTCTTCTCTCGGCAGGGACAGAGGGCATGACTGGGGTAGGGGAGTCCAGCCTGGTGGTCCAGCTCTCCATTCAGCTGCTGGTGGACATGGGGAGAGGGTGTCCCTGCAAGGCCCCAGAGGACAGCAGTAGTCAGGACTTGGAGGGCAGATGGCCTCAAATCTCATTACCTACTTTGCTCTCTCTCTCCCCCAGGTGCCAGCTGATGGCCCCACCCAGTGCCCCCCTACCCCTGTGCCATGGCCGGCTGGGGTTCCTGGGGATGGGATTTGCTGCCTGTCACAAATCACATTGCCAGGGATTTCCAACCGACCCTGAGCCCTGCCTCTGGGGCCGTCACCGCCACCACCACTATCGCTGCCACTGAGGATGCTGCCAGGGATGGGGTGGCAGAGAGGCCCCTGCGTGTGGCCTGGGGAGCAGGGCTTAGCTGCTTGTGAGCAGGGTCTGCACCAAGTCGTGTTCACAGTGGCTAAGTTCCGCCCCCCGGACCCTCACCTCCTCCAGCTCTGCTGCCTCTCCCTGCCCGCCCTGCTGCCTGACCTCCCTGGGCTCTGCCTCCCGTGCCTACTGAGCTGAAACACAGTTGATTTGTACAGACTGGCTCAGTTCAGCAGGAACAGGAGTCAAGCCCCCTAGGAGCCTGAGGCCCCTGCCTTCTCTGGATGGGCTGATGCCTGGGGGAAGAGACAGATGCCTGGGTGAAGAGAGGACCTAGACAAGACCTACAGCTGTGTCTGGGGAAAGGACTTGGGAGGGATGGGACTGGGGATGGGGTGGGTGTACCCAGCTGTGTGCTACAGGCTCCCTCCCCCAACTCTGCACGTCGAGACCCCCACAGTCTTATCTTTAATTGGGCTGTATTCCCAAGGAGGACAGTGGGTGGCCCTTCCATGAAAAAGGGAAGCCAGATGTGTCCCCGCCTGGGTGACCCTCTGGGCATGGAGACTTGGCCTCGAGCCTGGTAGGGGCACAGGCTGGGCTGTACCTTCCCAGCAGCCAGTTACCCAAGAGGAAACTGCCTTGGGCCCTCAGACCGTTAAATGCCAATTCCAGGCTTCCGGAACCAGGCTGGCCTGATCTGAACATGCCTGGCCCCTTCAACCTGGGTTCTGCAGTTTCCTAAGTTGGAGGAGGAGCCATGACACCCCACTGGCACACAGGGTGGGAAACGAAAGGACATAAGCAGGCCTGCTCAGTCCCGGAGTGGTCCCAAAGCATGGAAGGGCAGAGTGTAGCCCCCAGGCTGTCAGGGCCAGCTCAGTGCACCCCTTCCCCACCTCAGCCAGGGGCAGATAGAGAGAGGCTTGGGGCAACCTGTGCTGTCTGTGGTGTTTAGTATCCAAATAAATAAAATCTGCCCTGCCTAGTTTCTGAAGGTCTGGTGGTTTGTGATTCACTCCTGCCTTTCATCCCTGGAGTTCCAGCTTTTTGGGTGAGGAGGTTGAACCAGCTCAAGTTTACTGTCCTGGCTCCATAAATTCCTAACCTCACAAGATCCCCATCCCCTCTGTACCTGTTCTGAGGAAGCCCGCAATTTACTTACAAGGGCAGAGAGGGTATTCTGGGCATGGAAAGGTGACCTTGAGGGGTGTCCTGGGGTTGGTGGGGTGAGAAACCTTAAAACTAGAGGGACTCAATTTTGGGACTGATGTGGTAACAAGGAAGCTATTCTGGGAGGGACCTAGGGAAGATGGACTCCAACCTCAGGTGGTGGTAGTGGGGGCTGACTGAGGGAAACGCTGGCAGAGATAACTGGGACCTAAGGGTCTTGAGCTAGTGACATTTGGGAGTAACAGACATAGGGATAACTCAGCCTGGAGTAAGAATCTGGGTGCCTGGTATCCGAGATGCTGGAGGGGAATTTGGGCTTGAGGTGTGTGCGTGACTTAAGGGGGAACATTAGTGAATGACCGAGAACTTCGGGGGCAAAATTAAAGGGCGCCCCCGGTCTGAGGACAGTTGGAGGCGGTTGGGACAACGGCCGCCTCTACCCTACCAGGCCTCCAGGCGGCGCTAAGGGGTGCGCTGACCCCGGGTCCGCCTTCGCATACCTGCGGGAACACGCGGGGCGGAGCAGGAGGTGGGGATGCCCCCAATTGGCCCCTCGTGCCAATTGGGCGGTACCACGAGCCAATCACAGTGCCCTTTTAGCGGCCGACCCCGCCCAGCCTCTCCGAAGAGAAGCCTTGCCCGTCCCGGCTCTGACAGTGACCCAGACAGTCGTCAGTCTCTAAAGGCAGGTAGGCACCGAGAGAGTTCCTGCTTCTCCGGGAGCCAGTGAAGGAAGATAACGAGGGCCTTCTCCCTGTCCCTTAGACTAGGAGTCCCCAACCCCCGGCCCGCGAAACGGTATCAGTCCGCGGTCTGTTAAGAACTGGGACGCAAGCAAAACTCGCCTGAGCTCCTCCTCCTGTCTCCCCAACCCCAAACACAGCACGGGAGTGAAACTCACCTGAGCTCCGCCTGCTTTCCCGGTTGCCTCGCCGCCCCCGAACTCCACCTTCCACGAAACCAGTCCGTGATGCCAAAAAGGTTGGGGACGCTGCCTTAGACCCCTCACTCTATTTGGATACTGGAAGCCTCATCCACCCCATAGCTGACACGCCCTGACGGTGCCCGCATTGACCACGCCCACTTCCTCTTTAGTTTCGGCCAGTTTCACCCATCCGGGCCGTCTAAGCGCAGTGTTCCCACATTTGGGCGGAGGTATCTCCCCCACTCAGCTGCACCCAGCAATACCTGCCCCCCCTTGCAGCACAGCTCAGCAGACTGGGGACAAGTACCCCTAACAACGAATGTCTGGAGCCAGGGCACCCCCTAGTGGCTAGTCTTAGCAGCTCAAGGGGGTGGGCGGTGGGTGGCTCCAGCAAGGCACCAAGTCAGACTTCATTTCTTCCTAAAATGAGTGCCCTTTCCTTAAACTTTGGAGCCCCAATCCTCTCTTCTGTAAAATGGAAAGGTTTCTACTGACTCCTTAGGGCTGTTGTGACAGGTGTAAAGCACTCAGCTCAGGGCTTGCTCACGGTGACTTTCCCACCCTTCCTGTCATTATTCACCCTATTACCACTGGATGAAACCAGCAGTCATAGCCCGTCTGTCCCTCATGTGAAGCTGTGACCACAGACAAGGCTGGAGATTTTCTATGGAGGGCCCCTGTTTGGGGGTGTGGGATGCACACCTCAGTCTCAAAATAAAGAAGAAAAAGCTGTGTTCAGTCTTTTAAAAAACAAAAAGGAAAAAGGAAATACATTATACGGTTCAATAAATAGAAAAAAAGTTATAAAATGATGTAATCTTTTGTCCTTAATTACAAGAGGGAGAAAGATGGGGATGGGTGGGGAGACCAAAAAGACAGCAGCTGGGACTTAAGAGACACAAATAGAAAGGCTAAGAAGGAGAGAAGTATGGAAAGGGAGAGTAAGGTGAAGGGGTAGAGCAGGGAGACAGAGGAGAAAGGGGGAGACAGAGAGACAGAAAATGCCCAGATGCCAGCCTTTCTTTCCGAATATGGGTCCGTGGCTTGCCTGCACTTGTCTCCAGGTTTGGATGACACCAGGTTTGGAGGACAGTGTGAGCGTGGCTCAGTTCCTGAGTTGTATGTCCAGTGACTAGCCAGTAGGGGGAAGAGACAGCAATTACCCCCCCCAGGCCACCCTGGGACCCTGGTATCCACAGGAATAGGAGTTCTGGCCGGATGGGGGTTGAGGTATGTGGCTGAGGACTGAGGCCTCTTTAAATCCTTCAGTGGGGGTGAGCCATTGGTCCTGGCTGGACAGCCTGGAGGGGGCCCCTGAGGCAGTGAGGAAAGAGTACAAAAGGAGATTTGGGTGCCCTAACACAAGTCCCCCGGCCACCCAGAGTGGGACATGGGGAGGGCCTGCTACATTGACTTTGAGACCAGTTTCTGGACTGTCCTGCCTCCCAGCTCCCCTGGAGCCCAAGCCAAGCCTGCAAGTGGGGAGGGGAGGCTGCCTATTGCTTTTGGGGTGCCTGAGGTGGGGTCATACCAGCTACCCAAGGACACATCCCCTTCTAGGCCTCTGGGTGGTGGTATGGCTTCTGATCCTTGAGTCTCGCATACTTGCTTGCACACTCCTAGGCACGCCATGTGGCAGGACGCCACCGCCCCTCATTCCCAAGTCCAGCCAGGCTTGGGGGATGGCAGACAAGATCACCTAGCTCCATCTGGAATCCTTCCCTGACTTAACAGTGAGATGCCACAGGACCACCAGTCCAGACCCCTGATGGGGAGTGGGTGCCACAGAAGCAGGAGCAAAGGGAGACCCTGCCTTCTACCTGCTGCGCAGCCCTCAGCCAAAGCGCTCCCGTACCAATAGCATAAGCTTCTTCTTGCCTTTGTAAGTCTGTTTAAGGTTCTCCAAGAACTGGGCAAATTGAAGATGCCCGTCGGGCGCCAGCAGGAAGGTCTCTCGGGCCTTGCCCAGGAACTCGATGAAGTCACCATAGTGCCGTGGGCTGATGTGCGTGAGGCGGGAGTGGCTGGTGTTGATGTAGGCTGCCACCGCAGCGTCCAGGAGCTGGCAGAGTGGTGCTCGGTCAGTGCCCAATGGCTTGGCTGCTCGGCGGGCTCCCAAGGGACCCAGGCCAGGTGCTGAGAGGGTCCAGCGGCGCAAGATGTCAGAGAGCATGGGGGCACAGTGGATACTCCGGATGATAAGCGGGACAATGGCTGAAAGTTCATGCCGGCCCAAAGAGTGGCTGAGGGAGCAGGCCCATAGGACGTCATTGACAGCAGGGTGGCTGTCCTGGTTAAAGGCAATGCTGAGCTGTGCCAGGGCCAGCGTGGCCAGCTTGTAGGCCCGCAGCGGCAGGCCTCGGTGTTCCATGTAGCGGGCTATGGTAAAGAGGTGGGCGTGGCCCAGGCCACTGGCGGCTGCATCCAGCACAATCTGGTAGGCTGCCTCGAAGGCCGCGTGGTTCTTCTCACACAGGGTGAGAGCGGGCAAGGCGCAGTTCTGCGGGTCTTTCATGGCACACTGCAAGGCCAGGGTGCGGGCACACGCCCAGAGCTCCTCCCGCTGTGGTGCTTCCAGCTGAAGCCGCAACAGAGTGGCATGGGTGGTGCCCGTCACTGCCACAATGGTGGCTGCCTCCACCGGTGTGAATAAGGAATACCAATTTTGCATGATGTTCATTAGGGCTTGCAGACCTGGGGAAGTGTGAGGGTAAAAACTGGTCAGGAAGTAGGGCAGGAACGTGGATGTGTGTCCATGGGTTTACCCCCAATGCCTCCATCCCCAGCAGCCAGGGCTGTGGACACATACTCTTTGCCTCTGCCCCCCGCTGCACGCTTCCAAAGGAGCAGCGGGCAGCAGGACCGGGTGGGAACAGTGTATGTGTGTATGGGGGCTAAACTTTGCTGCCACTGGCCCTCTCCAAGCCACTAAGCCTGGACAGCCTCCAGGCTTTTATCCAGCACAGTCCCTATGCCCAACATTCCCTCCTGGCTAAGTCCTGAACAGAGGCCACATTGAGAGAAAAGTCTCTATATCCCTCTTGTGCCAGCTGGTTCCATGGAGAGATGGGTGGCAGGTCCCCTTGGGGAATCTCACCGATCTCCGTGGCACAGCTGACCAGCCAGCGCACCATCTCCCTCCGCCGCCAGGTCATGGTGCTCAGGGTCATCCGCATCACCTGCAGGGTGGGAGGGGGGACAGAAGGGGGTCACCCAAAACTTTGGGCTGTCTGAAGGAGGGAGGTTGGGATCCTTAGGGAACCCAAGAGACTTAGAAGTTAGGGGCTGAGTCAGTGAGCTGTACAATCTGCGCAAATGGCTTCACCTTTTTGGGTCTCAGTTTCCTCGTCTGTAAAATGCGGATAAAAATCATACCTATATCACAGGTTGTGATTATTAAACAAAACTATGTAGTAAAGTTCTTTGCACAGTGACCGTTGCCTCAAAATGCTCAGTTGACATCAGCCGTTACTTTTACTACTATTGTTGGTGTTATTCTTTTAAATTCTTTTTTCTTTTTGTTCTTTAAAAAAATATTTTTCCTGTCTTTATTTTTTAGTTGATGTTATTCTGAGGTCTCGTGCATCTTACTTTGGACAAAAAGCCAACTCATCTCTTCTCTGCAGAAAGTTCCATGCTTCATGTCTCCCGATTCTCCCTGTGGCCCCTAACACAGCATCTGCCCCACCCCCAATAAGCACCTTGATTGCCTGCCTCTCCACCCAGGCCCCTTTCTCAGTCCTATCTGGTAGACACTGCCTTCTGGAAACTCCTAAGTAGAGGGTATCCTCTCTGAAGCTCTGCCCTTGTCCTACCCTCCCCACCCCCATACCCCCATAATGGCTTCAGCCCCCACAGGAAGTTGTTTTTGCCCCTGAGGGCCCCTTGTTGCTAATTCTACCTGGGAAGGTCTCACACCACCCTTGCAAGCCTGCCCCAAGCTGTTCTTTATTCTCTTATTTTACTAGGCCACTCCCCCCTCCCCCCCACTCTGAGGCCCCACCCCCCTCTACACTACACAGCCTGCAGTTGGCTCCTCACCTACAGGCGGTACCCATGCATGCTGGCCTCTGCCTTGCCCTGGCAAGATAGTCTGGCCCCTGAGGGTGGCTGGAACACTCACCGACAGGCCCCATGACTTTCAACCACAGATCTCACCCCCACAGACCGCTCCTCACCTTTAAAACCATCCTCCAAACCTAGCCCTTCAAAGATAACCGCTCCCTACAGGCTGGGTTGCCTTAAAGGGCCCACCTCCAAGAACGCTCCTTATTGGCAGGCTTTGTCCCAGCTCAGCTTCAGCCCCACCCACCACAGTCCATAACAGTAAGCACTTCAGCCCCAGGCCCCATCCCCAGAACCCATAGGCACTGCTCCCTTAGTGGCCCATCCTCTCACCAGCAGGCTCTATGACTCTCCTCCTCATCCTCAACCACACCCCCGAGATGGATTCTCACCTTCAGACTCTGCCACGGAGTCCCTCACTCACAGGCTCACCGCCACTGATAACCTCATTCCCCGACTCCCAAGACTCACAGACTCCGCCTTTCCGTGGCCAGGCCTCAGAGGTGCCGCTCACATTCAGGCCCCGCCAACAGGCAGCATTCTCCTCCCCTATCCTCCTGGGGCCTTTACCTGCAGGCCCAGCTCCAGGGCAATGCCGAGCAGGGTGGTGTCTGGTGGTGCGTTAGCTGGGGTGGCTGTCTTGCAGGCGTCCTGTGCCAGCTTGAAGAGCAGGGCTGGAGAGTGGATATTCTGCTGAATGGAGCCCAATACTGAGTGCAGCCACTTGGGGTCTCCTGGGGTGGGGGGGCAGAGGCATGTGGTTGGAACACTGGGCATTTCACAGAGGTTCCCTCCACACAGGCATGAGCATGGAGGGTCATGCACCTGGCAGTAATTCTGTGAAGATCCATAACATCATCTGCACTCCCACCCCCATCTCTCCTCTGCCCTTCTCCACTTCCAGTGGGAGGAAGCCACTTTGGAACCTGCTGATGCCTAATGGTCAACGGCGTGGTTCAAATCCCTGCCTTGCTGTGTGACCCTCTGTAAATGACTTTACCTCTCTGTGCCTTGGCTACCCCATCTGAGCAATGAGTAATACTAAAGTAACGGCACCCATTTCAAGGGGCCATTGAGAGGCCATACTAGTAAAACCTTTAACACGGCAAAAGCTACACAAATGTTAGTTTTTTCACTATGTCATCATTGATCTAGATCCTACAAGTCTTTATCACTCTGCTCCAGCCATACCAGCATCCTCCGTTCTTCAAACCCATTAGGCACGATCTAGCCTTAGGTCCTTTGCACTGGCTCTTCTCTCTGCCTGGAACATTCTTCTGAGATGTTGAGATGCTATGGACTGAATTGTGTCCCCCCAAATCTACACATTAAAGCTCTAACTCCCAGCATGATGGTGTTTGGAGGTGGGGCCTTTGGGAGGCAATCAAGTTTAGAGAGGTCATGAGGGTGAGGCCCCTCTGATGGGATGAGTGCCCCTAAGAGGAGAGACCCAAGCTCTTTCTCTGCCCTGTGAACACACAATGAGAAGGTGGCTGTCTGCCAGGAGAGAGTCCTCACCAGGAGCTGACCACGCTGAAACCCTTGGACTTCCGGCCTCCGGAACTGAGAAAATACACTTCTGTTGTGTAAGCCATCCAGCCTGTGGTACTTTGTGATGGCAGCCTGAGGTAGGACACCAGCTGCTGGCACGGCTCTGCACATGCATGCCTCGGCTTAAATGTCAATCTGCTTTATCCTCCTCTGTTGTACTTGTTACCTTTACTGCGTTACCTGCCCTCCTTACCTTGTTTATTGTCTCCCTGTCCCCACTAGAATGACCACCACAGGGCATGGGATTTGGGACAATTTTGTTTACTATGGCACCTTTAGCACCTGCCACAGTGCCTGGTCCATCTAGAATTTGCTCCAGGAAAACTGGTGGAATGTGGTAAAAGGACAAAAAAAGGGGTAAAGAAACAAAGGAAAGAAGGAAGGAGAGGCAGAGGAGGATAGCAGGGTGAGGGCGGTGTCCTCTCACCCTTGGCGGCAGTCAGCATGGTGGAGGCCAGCTCGCACTGGCGGGTCTCCAGGTGGCCCAGGATGAACCAGCGAGGGAAGCGGTTACTCATGACGGAGTCCAGTGGGCTGGGGTGAGGCTCTCCAGCTGGAAGTGCTGTCTCTAGTACAGGTAGCCTGGGAGGAAGAAGCGAGCCCGCAGTGAGGAAAGGATTGAGTCGCCAACCTTTCTAGGAGAGAGAGGCCTCCTGCCTCAGCTGGAGCCTCCCCTCTCGGGCAGCAAAGCTGGTACAATGGAAGATGTGTGTGCAAGATGGTACTGCAGCGTCATTTATGTCCACCACTTGGGGTTAATTAAACAATTCTTTAGGCCTGGCTGGGTGTAACTCAGTGGATTGAGCGCAGGCTGAGAACCAAAGGGTCACCGGTATGATTCCCAGTCAGGGCACATGCCTGGGCTGCGGGCCAGGTCCCCAGTGGGGGGCATGTGAGAGGCAACCACACATTGATGTTTCTCTCCCTCTCTTTCTCCTTCCCTTCCCCTTTCTTTGAAAAGAAATAAAATCTTAAAAAAACGAAACAAAAAAATAATTCTTTATTTATGTACCAAAGGCCATGTGGCTGATAGCAGTGACAGGATTATGTGTCCTGAGAAGGCCTTAAAAATTCTGCTTCTGTGATCTGTTGGTGCGTGTGTGAAAGGATAAGAAGGTAGTTCATTGTTATGTTGATTTCTTTCAACATAACATAAATGTCTATCAGTTCCAGGTTGTTTCTTCTTCTTTTTTACAAAAACTTTTATTTATTTGTTTTTTGGAGAGAGGAAGGAAAGAGAAACATCAATTTGTTGTTCCACTTATTTATACATTCACTGGATGATTCTTTTTTTTTTTTTTAAATTTTTATTTATTTATTTCAGAGAGAGGGGAAGAGAGGGAGACAGAGAGGGAGAGAAACAGCAATACATGGTTGCCTCTCACATGGCCCCCACTGGGGACCTGGCCCGCAACCCAGGCATGTGCCCTGACGGGGAATCGAACCGGGACCGTCTGGTTCCCAGCCCGCGCTCAATCCACTGAGCTACACCAGCCAGGGCTGGATGATTCTTATATGTGTCCTGACGAGGGATCAAACGCACAGCCTTGGAGCATCAGGATGACACTCTAACCAACTGAGCTGCCCAGCCAGGGCCAGATGCATTTTTTATGGTGCGTCCCTACAGTGGTTCACGTGATGTGTGATACAACCAAGCCTTTAAAATACAATGCTCAGTGAAAACAAGGGGCAAAGAGTGGGTATGGAAAATACCACTGGTGTAAATGGAGGACCAACTTTCAATTTCCAGACTATAGGTTTGCAGAAATCTTGACTCTCGATTAGAAAGAGGGAACACTGCTTGCCTCCAGAGAGATTTAAGTATGTTGGAACAAGCTGGCCTAGAAAAGTACTCTGATTTCTGTGCCATGTGATTGTCTCTCAAATTCAAGATAATATTATACATTCATGTTTAATAGTCAAGAGCACAGGGCAGCCTGGATGCCAGCGTGCGGGAGATTGAAATCATGTGTGTGTTCAGGCTGGAGGATGGGGCTTTGAGTGCACCTCCCATTCCCCCAACCCTGCCTGGGCCTCTGGGCAAAATCCCTAGCCACCTGCCTGTCCTTACCTCATGGCTCGAAGTGCAAGGCGGTAGGCCAGGTCAGGGTCATGGGGTAGCAGTGCGGTGAACAGGTAGCGAGCACAGGTATGCATTGGCACACTCTCCCGGAACAGCACCTCTCCGAAGCCACTGAAGGGACCCCCTGCAGAGGCAGCTTGAGCTCAGCTCCCAGGTGTGGGCTTACATCTGCTTATCTGCCCCTCCTCAGATCTCTCGAGACTGAGCAGGGGACGGGCAGACCCCAGGATGGAGTGACTGGAAGTCGGGGCTGGAAAGGTCCCGGGGGAATGGGGGTACAGGGAGGAGACAGAAAAGCCCTGGAAAATCCGAAAAGAGGAAACCCTGGGCAACCCTAGGTAGGGGGGCAGAACTCAAACATAGCTTGAGGACAGACGGTGGAGGTGGAGCTGCACCTGACCAGGGGCAGGACCAACCTAGAGCCTCACTGCACTCGGGGTCGGGGCCTCATAAGGGCATAAGAACCAAGGGCAGAGCCAGTAAAGTCCGGCGGGGCATCAGCGACGAGGTTTGTTGGCTCTAAGGTGGGCAGTGGGCAGGACCTCACCAATCCCAGCAGTTATTGGCTGCCAGAAGTGCTAGGGGGAAAGACCAAGGGCTGGATCTCACCTTTTAGGAAATGCAAGGACCAGAAGATTGGGCTAGGGGTGGAGCCGCCCTGTCCAACAGCAACCTGACCAGCTTAGGCAGGGGGTAGGACCCTAACTTTGGGAACAGCCAGCCTAGGGGCGGGGCCTCACCATCCAGAAGCAGCCCAGCCTGCTTGCGCAGCACTTGAACGAGCCGCTCGTCCAGCTCCACCTCCTCCAGCAGAGCCAACAGTTGCTCCTCATTGCGCACCACCTTGTCCTGGGCGTATAGACCCTCGGGCAGGGCCCGCTGCTGTCCCAAGCCCAGCAGTGCCACCTCCAGTGCCAGCGCCAAGTAGGACTCCCCAGAGCTCCCGGGCACCTGCACGTGCTGGTAGGCTACCTTCCGCTTCTCAGGGCCTGAATCTGTGGGAAACAGGCACCAAAGATGCTGGAGATGGACTCCCTTTTCTGGGATCCCCAATGGCCCTGGACCCCAGATATGGAGACTGGGGGTGTGTGGTGTAGGAGGAGTCCAGCTGCTCCCAGTACTGATCAGGGAGCGGGGGCCATCTTCAAGCAGCAGGTGGGCTCCTAGCACTGGGGAAAGGGGGTGGGGAGGGCAAGGAGGTCAAGGGTAAAGGTGTAGCCTTACTTTCTAGGGGTACTGAGCCAGGGGGCTTGGCCAAGGAGGTGGGGATTGCCCCACCTCCTCCAGAGGTCCTCTGTGTGGGTACCTGGGTAAAGAGCAAGGGTCTCTTCCTCCAGGCGACAGGCCTCCAGGAGAGCCCTGCAAAGGCAGCCAATGGGGTCCAGGGGGTGGCCCACCCATCCTTCCATGTTGGTGATGCAGGTGGAGCCTTTCTGTAGCAGCTCTGCAGGCCAGAAGTGGGGCTCAATACCAGCCCACCCTCCTAAGCCCCTGAGGGGGCTTCCTCTCCCTGAACCTCCAGCCGAGCCTCCCAGTGCCTGCCCACTACCCGCCCGCCCAGCAGCCGTCTCTGCCCCTTGAGCTCGGCAGCAGCCCCCGCTCACAGCCCTCTGGCCTCCTCTCCCACAGACGCCCCCACAGACGTCTCTGGGCCTGAGGGACACTGGGTGGGGACTGGGCGCTTTCTAAAACCTCCAGCCAGTGTCGTTCCCTCCTCAAAACCCATGACACCCTTCTCTCTCAAGCCCAACCAGCAGCTTCTGGGTGTCCTCTTGGGGACTGTCCCCCACCTCCCCCCACTGAGGCTGCAGGCTGCTGGGCTTACTCTGCTTCTGAAGTTTAAGTCCTTGAACTCAAGCAGCAGCTCCCCTGACTTTCAGTCCTGCAGCCCTTCCAATGGTTTTGTGAGTCCTCAACTCCCTGTATTAAATTCCTTTATGCTCAAGAGACCTTGGTTTTCCTGGTGGGACCCACAGACCCCTTGGATTTCCAGAGACCCCAGGGGTTGCCACAGCCCCCAGTAGTTGGCATCTGTGCCGGCAGCCCCAGGACCTGGTGATAATATTGGTACCCACCTTTTTTCTGCTGCTTGTAGCTCTCAAGCTGATGCCGCCGCTGTAGCCGGAGCGTGTTGACTATGGCTCCTGCCAGCCGCAGGGCCTGGCGGGGGTATCCATGGGCACGCAGAGTGTCCACACGGGCGCAAGCGGTGGGGAATGGCTCCCCCAGCCAGAGGGGGCGGCCCTGGGGGTCAAAGGTTGGCTTGTCGCCGCCCACGTGGCCTGTGAGGCTGGGACCACAGCAGTCGCTGGCTAGGATCCTCTGCAGGTGGGTGTCACTCCAGTGCAGTGACCCAGCCTGCAGGGCGCGGCCAAACACGGTGTGGCGGGAACCTGCAGCCACCACCTCCTCCTCCTCTGGGCCTGCGGGAGAGGAGTCCAACGTGGCCTGGCAGCCGGGCTGTGGCCAGTTTCCTGCACTGAGCGCCAGCTTAGGGCTAGCCTCTGGGTGCACTGATGGACCTACATCATCCCAAACCCTTACTGCAGCCTTTCAAAGCATGTGTGAATGGGTGCCTGAGTGTTGGACATGGAGGCTGAACAACCGTCTCTCTGTCCATCTTTCTCTCCCCCACATTCCATTCCTCTTTTTTCTCTTCATCGCTCTCCCCATCCATCCTTCTTTTCTCTCTCTTCCTCAGTCTCTTTCCCTCCATCTCTGCCTCTCTCTTCTCAATAGCTTTCTTTCCTTTTCCTTCTGTTCCCCTGCTTCTGTCTCCATTGTCGGGAGGAGGCTTAAGTGGGGAGACCAGCCTAGAACTACAGGGTTCTTAAGCATTTCACTTCACTGTCCCTTGGACTGCCCACGTCCCTGCCCTGGGCACTCCCTCCCTCCTGGTGAGGAGGACAGGCGGCAGCTGGAGCCCCTTTCCTCTCCCCCAGAGCCCTATAATGGGGAGGCAATGGCAGGGACCCCTCTCCTACCTGGGCTGAAGGCCATGGTGGGCTGCAGGCTTGGTCCATTGAAAGAGTAGTTGCCTTCTTCCAGCGGGCACACATCCAGCTTGTCCCACTTGCCAAGCAGCTGGAGCCAGCTCGCCCGCTCCTCTGGTTTACAGTGGGGGCTCAGGACCACACAGACCCACAGGGCCCCTGGGGAGGAAGGGCAGTGAGCGTGGGCACTGGGGGAGGAGGGGTTCAACATTCATGTTAACAGCAGCAGCACACATTTATGAAGCGCCTTCACCCTCACCTCCGGCCTCCGAGGTTGCAACTAATGGTCTCTTCACTTTACAGGCAAGAAAACTGAGGCACAGAGAAGCAAAGTCACTGGCTCCAGGTTACACAGCTTGGAAGTTGAAAGAAGGACTCAAACCCAGGCTTCTAGGCTGCTCTCACTGTTCCCCGCCGCGCCCCCCCCCCCCGGTGTTTACCACCATTTATCACACTACTGCCCCCGGAGAAAATCCAACCCGCCACCTGTTTTTCAACAGCCTATGAGATAAGATTTGTTCTCACATTTTTAAATGGTGGGTGGGAAAAATAAAAAGAATGTTTTATGACTTGTGAAAACTGTGACATTCAAATAAATAAGCAGTGTCTGTAAATACAATTTTATGGGAATTCTGCCACACCCATTCAGCTACATGTATTTGTGGCTGCTTTTCCACTACAATGGTCAAAACTGAGGAGTCACACCCTGGCTGGTGTGGCTCAGTGGACTGAACACTGACTTGTGAACCGAAGGGTCACCTGTTCGATTCCTGGTCAGGACACCTGCCTGGGTTGCAGGCCAGGTCCCTCATTGGGAGGTGTGTGAGAGGCAGCCAATCGATGTTTCTCTCCCTCTCTTTCTCCCTCCCTTCCCCTCTCTTTGAAAATAAATAAATCTAAAACAAACAAACAAAAAACCTGAGGTGTCATGACAGAGACCAAACTATTAACTATCTGGTCCTTATGGAACAGGGGTGTTGACCCTGGTCTAATGGGTTTGCAGTATTTTCTCATCTGTCTTCCCTACCAGGCGTCGGCTTCCTGAGGGCGGGTATTTAACTTTTTGTGCTGTAACTCCAGCAATCAGTACAGTGAGTGCCTCGTACATCAGAGGTGCTAGTGAGTGGAAGAAGGACTCAGGGGCCGGATCCCAAACTCAAGGCAGGGCAAGACCTAATGCCAAAGCCCCGGTGCCTGCCCCTCTCCAGGTCTGGGCCTTACCCAGCTCGTCCCACAGCTGCCGGCACTTGTCTGTCATGCCGGCTCCCTGCTGCCGCCACAGAGCCAGGCGAGGGTCCTGCAGAAACTGCTCAGTCATCAGGATCAGCATGCGTGCCCCGTTGGAGTCCCTCATTCGCAGCATCTCCCGCACCTGCAAGAGGGCAGGCTGGTGAGGAAGGGGCGGGACATTGGCACCAGTGTCTTCCAGCCCCACTACGGCCCTACTTTGCACACTATGCCCACGCAGCACCTTGCAGAACATGGAGCGCAGCTGCTGGCTGGCGCCGTAGTAGCCACCGTTGGAAAGCAACTGCTTCACCTGCTCCTGGATCTGCTCCTCATCTAGGTGCCAGCAGTTGGCGTCCTCAATGCCTGCACCCGCTGTGGGGTCGGGGGCACCTGCCGGATGAGAAGGGAAGCTGAGGCTGGGTTGGAGAGAGGAGGCCTCTGCACCTGCCATCATTCAGTCCTCCAAACCACCCAACCCAACCCAAAACTCCATTCGTCATCCATCCATCCATCCATACATCCATCCCACCCAAAACTTTAGTTCATTTATTCATTTACTTATTCATCCATCTTATCTGAAACACCACCTACCAATCTGCCTGCCCTTCCATTCATCCATCCACCCATCTCACCTAAAATGCTACCTACCTATTCACCCATCCATTCATCCATCCTACCCAAAACACCACTCACCCATTCCCCCTATCCATTCATCCATTTAGGTGGGATGATGGTCCATCCCACCTGAAACATCACCTACTCTTCTACTCATTCACCCATCCATCCAAAATATTATCTACTCATCCATCCAAACCACTCACCTGTCTATACACCCCCTCATGTCATGCCATGCATCTATCCATCCACACAGCCATAACCCTTAGCACACCCACCCACCTCCCCCATATCCTGCATCCACCCTACTGTAACTTCTACCTGCTCACCTACCTATGCCCGTCTCGTTCATTGGCGCACACATCCCGCTGCCTACCCCTATTTGTCTTTCCAACTGTTCACCCATTCAGTGAACCCCAATTTTCTATCTATCATTCTCTTATCAACCCACCCATTCACACGTATCTCCCAAAGCATCCACACCCCATTAGTCCATCTGCCTCTCCTATCCCCATTTCATCTATCCATCATGTCGGTCCACACATTTGAACATCACGTGTGCCATTAACTCAGCCCCAATCCAGACACCCACTGGTCCTTCCAATTTTCCACCAACTTCGCCTGTCCACCACCACCATCAGTGTGCCCCAACCCCCTCAAAGACCATCCCACCCGACACCGCCCCCAGTTATCACCAACCAATGCCCCCATTCACCTACTGTCTTAGTTAACACCCATCCACTCACCCACCCCATCGCTTTTCCACACTGCTGGCTCACCCTGACTCCTTGTCACGAACACCTTCTGCATCCACCCACCCCTACGCTCAATTATCCACCCACGTCTCTACCTACTTATCATCCATCTGCCTACCCTTCAGCCCGCTCCATCCTCCCCACCATTATAATGGATGGCACAGCCCCTTGAGGCTCCAAATGCTCCCAGAGCTCACGCATAACACCTGGTCCATCTCCCACTAGCACTCCACACCCGACACCCACATGCCTTTCATGTCTTCACCCACCCACATCCAGGCCTGCTCCTGTGTGTGATCTTGGGACATTCCCATCCTGGGGCCTGACCTCCCATTTGTTCCCTCAACTCTCAACCTCCCCATTGGCTCCTTTCCCCCATTCATCTGACCAGGGCCACGTCAAATCCTGAATCGGCCTCCTAGTAGGTCTGTGACCTTGACCTCAGGCAATGGTACTCCCCCGACCCCTGCTCATGGATCAAGGGGACCTGAGGATTCTGTGACGAATGCCTGTCACACGGCAAGTAAGATGGCTGTGAGCTAAGGCCTCACTGCTGCCATCGGACCCCAGGGCGCCCCTACCGTGCACCAGGTTGATCTCGGAGCCCAGCAGGAGGATCTCGTCGGCCAAACGCTGGGCGGTGGGCAGCACCTCGGTGTGGTGGGCGCTGATGAGATACTGCACGAACTTCTGCAGCTGGTCTCGGTTCATCTGGGAGAGCGTTTCAGAGATGGGCAGCCTCAGCTCCACCTGACGGGCATGCCGAATTCGGTACAGTGACAGGGCCACCACGTGGGCACAGTAGAAGAGGTCGCGATTGTCACAGCCACAGCTTACGGACGTGATCTTGCAGCGGTCAAAGCTGATGGAGACGTGGTAGAGGCGCTCAGGCTCCCCAGGGCCCCCGGGCTCCCGGATGTTACCGCTCAGGTGGAACCCTAAGACCAAAACCAAAGCATCACTACGTGCCACCCCAGAGACAGGGGTTGCTCATCCATGGCGCACACCAAGACCCAGGTACAAATGCCAGCTGAGTAACCTAAAGCAAGTCACTCAACCTCTCTGTGCCTGTTTCCTCATCTGTCAAATGAGTATAAACAGTAACATCCTCCTCCATATAGTTATAATATGGTTTAAATGACTTAATAGTTGGCAATGGCTTAGAACCCTGTTGGCATACGGTTAACTCCTAAATAAACACAAGTATAAATATTACTATAGTGATGATATCACAGATGGTTTTCTCAGTCCTTGGGTTACTGTGGATACAGCCCGGGGTCCAGATGCACTATAAGTTTCTGGGAAGATGCCAAAGGCTGCCATGGCCAGGGAGCTCAGTTGGTTAGAGTGTCGTCTCGATACGCCAAGGTTATGGATTCGATCCCCGGTCAGGGCACATACAAGAATCAACCAACGAATGCATAAATAAGTGGAACAACAAATTGATGTTTATCTCTCTCCCTCTTCCTCCCTTCTTCTCTCTCTCTAAAATCAACACATAAAACATTTTTTAAAAGTTTACTTATAAATAAAAAGATGCCAAAGGCCTGTGACACTTGGGGGCGAGGGGCTGATGAGGCAGGCCAGGTCACCCCATCACCCCCGCCCCTCCCTGGACCCTGGAGAGCAGATGCCAGGCTCATCAGACTGGTTGGGCAGCTCAGGCCCCAGCCGGCCCTGGCTGCGTCATGCAGGGAGACAGTAGCTTCCTCATACCGGTTGGATGTGGCCGAGCCTGCGGCCAGCTGGGCCATGTCCAGGCAAGGGGGCCCCCAGGCTGACAGGGTTCAGGGAGGGTCATCTTGGCCAAACCCCTGCCTCCAGCTGGGAAACGTGACCTGCCCCCATGGAGATGTGGTGTTCCAGGGCTCACCTGTTTTCTGGCTCAACCTCTACTGGTTCCCTTCTGAGTCCCCATGCCTGAAGTCTAGAATCATCTTTCACCTCTAGCTCTAAACTCTACCCCTCTCCTCCCCTCCCCTGAACCCTACTACCTGAAGTATAAGACCACCACTCACAGCTGACCCTAAACTTCTACCCTAGACTCTCACTTAAACCTTGTTGCCTTAGGTCTGATACCAACCTCCACCTAAGTCTGTCTGAAGTCTGGTATCATTCTTGCCTCCGGCTCAGTCCCAGTGCTCTGGGTCTCTCCACCCGAGGTATGGAACCTCCTCTCGCTTCCATTTGAAAATTCTTTTCCATGCTGCCTCAGTCCTGCCCTCCTCCCACTCACCGCCTCTTCCTCACCCTCCAACTAAGCTGTCTGAACTGGCACAACATCCTTCCCCCTCACCCCTCACCTAAGCCTGCTGCCTGAAGTCTAGGCAGATTCCTACTCTGTAGTTTACAATATCTTGTCTAACCTTCCTCAGAGACCTGGAACCTCCCCCTGGCCCAGGCGTCCCTCCAATTCTTCCACCTTCAAGCCTTCTGTGGGTCTCCTGGCCTCCCTGGGAGGGGAACTCACCGACTTGGAGCACGCGGTCTACGGCCCCACTCTGCAGCAGGTGCAGCCCTCGGGTAAAGGGCACCCGGGCATCGTGCTCGCCCTCCGGAGGCTGGTAGCCCAGCGATGAGTACATACATATCTCCCGTTCGCTGCGTGGAAACGACCAGAATACAATGCGCTTTTGTACCGGCTCTGGCACCCGGGAGAACCGCTCCTCGACCTGAAGGAAGGGCCGGTGGGTTAGAATCCCTAGCTTGAGTCCTGGCTTTGCCCACTTACAAGCTGTGTGACCATGGGCAAGTCACTGTGCCTCTCTGAGCCTCAGTTTTCTCAAGAGTGATGAGGATGTTAGCAGCACCAGCCACCTGGGTATCACAAGGGTTAAATATGCATTAATCTACATAAATTGCTTGTAGTAACACTTGGCCCAGAGTTAAGTATTTTAGAACTTTCTGCTGCTGCCCTCTTGGATGCCAGGTTCCAGGGTTGTCCTGCCTCCCAGGCTTTGAGGAGGAAGGAAAAAAGAAGATAAAAATGATAAGAATAGTGACCAGGCCTGCATTCTTTCAGCCTATACTATGATAAACGCATCATATATGCAATTTCCCTTAATTTTCACAGCAAAATCCCAATGACACTAATCGCATTTTACAGCCTGGGGAATTTTAGGCTCAGGAATTCACTTGTTCAGGGTCCCAGAGCTGGTGAGCTCCAACTCCCACTACAGACTGTTCCCAGTTTCCGAGGGCCCCCCAGGAAGGGAGGGGTGCCCTAGCCACCCCATGGGCTCTGAGCAATGAACTGAGCTGGTTGAGCCTGCGTTCCAAGCAGGCTTGCTACTTGCTGGGTGACCTTGGGCAAGTTTCTCAACCTCTCTGTGCCCCAGTTTCCTCAGAGTGGGAAGGAAAACCACAACTCCCAAAGGGTTGCAGAAGATTCTATGAGCTTCTATGGGGCAAGAATTTCCTAGTGCCCAGCCTGGCTAGGGCAGGTACATGGGAGTTCTGGAGATACTTTTAGGATGATTCTGGGCATCTCACACACAGTGAAGGGACCGGGACCCTCCAGGACCTCCAATTCTGGGTTTGGGCAGGAAGGGGAGGGCCAGTGACTGACCCAGGCCTTGGGAACAGTTGGCAGATGACTAAAGAGGGATTTTCCAGGCCATGAATCAGAGCCTTCTCCATCCACAATTGGCCCAGATCCGAGTCCCAGCAGGCTTCTGGAGAGGTCAGGCAAATGACGACCCCCACACCCCCATCCCACACCCAGCCAAGCAGAGCCTGTGGGAGCTCATAGGTTTGGTCAGGTCCAGGCCACATAGCCAGCTCCTGGGGTAACCACACTGAGGCTGGAAAAGGGGACATCAAGGGCTCCAGCCCTGGGGTATCAGGTCAGAAGCCTCAAAAGCCACAGAGGCGGGGTTCCAGGTGCACCTGTTCAGGTGCCAGCCCAACATAGAACTCAACCCTGCTGTCCACTTCTGGAAAAACTGGGATGCATGGGGCAGGGCAGAGAGGAGGGTGATTAGTGGGGGCCTTGGGGAAGGAACCTGAAACTGCAGAAATCCCTACAGCCCATTAGGAGGGGCTGGACAGCCCCAGGTGGGAGGTGGTCCCAGAAGTACTGGGGGTGGGAGTGGGGGACAGGACCTGAGGGAAGGGCATGGAGGAAAAGGGGGCTCCCCATGGGACATGTGTTCTGGAGGCTGAGGGAGCATAAAGGGGTTTCTTAAGCTAAGATCTGTAGAAATGGGGTGTCCTCAACAGGGGACATAGAGCAGAGATCTGGAATGGGGGAGTGTGGGTCTCTAGGGGTTCTGTTCTGGGGGACCCAAATGGGGGCAGCTTGTAGGAGTTAGAGAGAGTGAAGATTGAATGGGGTACCCTAATGGGGGATGAGATGGGTACCCAGTTGTGAGAGGACCATGGGGAGGAAAGAAGGAAGTGTCAAGAGCTGGGATGTAGGGCGCTGGGGGCAGCTCTGGATCTTGTGGGCTGGAGGGTAGGGTTGCTGCGAAGGGATGAGGGTGGGTTCTGAGGTTTAAAGGAGTGCAATGGGAGGATAAGAGGGTGCCTCGGGGCAGGGTTTAGGATCTTTGAGAAGATTTCTCTCCGATGACGGCAGTCCGAAGGCTGGGGGATGGGCGGGGGGACGAGAAGGCCTATCCCGTAGGGGGCTAGGGGTCCGTCCCTCCCCCTCCCCCATTCGGTCACCTGCTCGAAGGCCCAGCTCTCGGCTACTCGCTTGGCGCTGAGGTCCAGTAGCGCCTCGGGCCGTCCCCGTCCGCGCGTGGCCCCGGCCCCGGCATCGCGCTCCTCCGGTTCCACCGGGCAGCCCCGGCTCCGCTTGGCCGCGGGGGGGTCCATCCGTCTGGGGCCGGGGCGGGGCCTGTCGTGGTGGGGGTCGGTCCGATGCCCGCTCTGCTTCGCCGGCTCCCGCGACGCCTACCCGCCTTCCCGTCCTTCCTCCACGCTGGGCCAGCCCCAGACCCCCGCCGCTCCCACCCGGCCCCGAGCCGGGCCAGCCGGGTGTTGCGGCCCCTTTAAGACTCTTCACAACAATGAAGCAGCTTCGACCGCCGCTTTATCCTCCGCCTCGTACCTCCCCCGCCGCCCGTCCCCATTGGCCCCCACCCCATTGGCCTCCGAGGCCCTCTTTTGCCATTGGCGGCACTGCCAGACCTTCTTTAAATTGTCGCTGCTCATTCGTCATATGCGTAGCCTGTCTTTCCGGAGAGGCCCAATAAGAACGTTCAGCGAGCAGCGCTGTCAATCAGTGGGAGCCGAAGCCAATCAGAGTGGGAGGACACCCCCCCGCCCCGCGCGGCTCAATCCTTATGCAGAGTTTCGGGGCGGGCCTTGGGTTCATTCACAACATTCCTCCCCCGCCCCCCTCGGGCTGGACAGGGCGTCCCGGGCAGCTGGAGCTGCGCCCACACACGGCTTTGTTTACTGAGGGTCGCTTCCGGGCGCGGCGAGGGGACAATCAATACGGCTCGGCCAGGGAGCGAGACAGAGCGGCTGGATCCCCGGGCAACAGCTTGTACCCTCTTTCCTCTGGGTTGTGTGACGCTAGAAACTCGCAGCCTCTGCTGGCGCCCGGTCTTTTTGGTGCTTTCAGAGGTGGGGAATCACTGGCCCCTTGGTAGTCCCTCTTAGGGACTGCGGACCTCCTCTCTAGACATAGAGCCCATCCTTGAGCCCCAAGTTAGGAAGTCCCAATCCATTCTATGCCCTAAATATGTCACTGAGTCATATGAAGCTGCTGATTTTCGACCATTTATCACCTATTAAAACGGCGGTTTCATGAGGTTCGACGTAATACATGTCAGATATGACCACCTCCGGTTATTTGTTCTGACCCAGCTTTTCCAGGCCACATCTTTGGCTTGAAAATAGGCCATGGTCTTTACCCAACCCCGGGCCCCTTGTCCTTAGAAAATCCTGTTTTCCCTTAGCCACACCTCTCTCCATTATCATTACATTTCTTTATTTCAGCAATTGTTTAATGTCAGTCTCTCCTCTACCGTGAGCCCCAAGAGGCTAATTGGTGCACTACTGTATCACAGCAGTCGATGTGTAACTCCTCGAGGGGACCACTCATGCTTTGCTCTCATTCTGTGGAAATGATCCACAGAACAGGAAAAACCCAAGCTGCCCCCTAAGTGGTCTAATTGCCGCCCCTCTTCATATGGAAACACTGGCTTTTACCTTCCGGCAATTTCCAGTTTCACAGCTGCACTTCTCAGACAGTCCCTACCTCACAATTCAGTAAACTCCCTCTCATCTGCACAGTCCCATGTGGTTACCACTGGCCATTAAGTGGCCTTTGAATCCTTGAAATGGGGCTGGCAGGAACTGGGCTGCGCTGTAAAACACAGAGTGTGTTTCGAAGACTTACCGGGAAAAGCACGGTAAAGTTTCTCATTAAGAAGTTTTTCATATTGATGAGATGTAGAAATGACAATATTTTAGATCAGTTCGGGTTAAGTGAAATACATTATTAAAATTAACTCCACCTGTCTCATGTTGTATTATTCCATTCCATTCCATTCATTCAGTGTTGTTCTGTTCCGTTCTGTGTGTATCAGGACATTTAAAGTTACACATGCAACTTGCATTGTAATTTCTGTTAGAAAGCTGTGGTCTTGAGAAACCAGAGCCTGCCACAGTGACAACGGAAAAAACGACAATAGTAGACTACTCTAAGCCCAGACTGGTGTAGCTCAGTGGATTGAGTGTGGGCTGCGAACCAGGGGTCGCCAGTTCGATTCCCAGTCAGGGCACATGCCTGGGTTGCAGGCCAGGTTCCCAGTGGGGGCTACGTGAGAGGCAACCACACATTGATATTTCTCTCCCTGTCTTTCTCCCTCCCTTCCCTTCTGTCTAAAAATAAATAAAATCTTAAAAAGTGGGCTGCTCTAGTTGTTCAGATATAGCATCATGTTTAAGCCTTCCAACAGAGCTGCAAATTGGGGGATGGTGGTCTCCATTTCTCATATGAAGAAACTGAGCCTTAGAAAAGGGATGTCCTTGTCCTTGCCTGAGCTCATCCCAGACTGGGAAGCCCTAGACTTACTGGAGCATCCCTTTCTCACAAAGGATTTGAGAGAGAGAGAGAGAGATGGGGAAGGAGTAGCCGAGGGAGGGGAGAGGCAGGGAGGAATTCCATGAATCACTTGTTTTGGATGTTCCCTTGCAAATAGGACCCAGGGTCCAGCTTTTCCTGGCTGCCCCTTCAGCATCTGGTATGTGACTGTGTCAGCTAAGCCCTGTCACTGAGGATGCTTCAGTGAGTGTCCCAAAATGCTGGATCAGAGAAGTCACTCCTTGCCAGTGGAAGAGGGGATGTTTAGAAGGAACTGAGAATCTGTTATCACAGGGTAAAGATGTTTTATTTTATTCTGTAACAATAGATAATACTGTCATCATCCCCATCTCCCGGATGAGAAAACTGAGGCATAGAGAGGTTAGGTGACTTGCCCAAGGCCCACAGCTGGAAAGGGTAGGACTTGGTTTTAAGCCTGGGTGGGCGGGTTGGTCCTGTCACCTTGGCTGGGGGTCAAGTGCACAGAGCGTGGCATACACCAAGATTCTGTTCTGATCCACTGATTTAACAAAGGGGAATGAGGCCCAGATAGGGTCAGAAAGTTGCTCGCCCTGGCCGGGTAGCTCAGTTGGTTAGAGCATTGTCCCAATGAGCCAAGGTTGTGGGTTCGATTCCCCAGTCAGGGCACATACAAGAATCAAGCAGTGAGTGCATAAAATAAGTGGAACAACAGATAAGTCTCTCTCTTTCTCAAATCAATTAATTTTTTAAAAAGATTAAAAAAAACCCAACTTGTTCAAGGCCACACAGTGATCCTGGGAGAATGTGTGAGGTCAAAGGCCCTTGGGAAGATGGGGGCGCCCCTAGGAGGAAGTCACTGGCCTATTTCAAGTCTGCCCTCTTCCTAGAAACACTTTCAGGAAAGAAGTGGGGAGTGGGGTTTCCAGATACCCTCATAGCCCGCTTTCCCAATGCAGCCTGAGAGCTGGGGCTTCAGAGAAAAAGAAGCCACTTTTATCCCGCCAGCCAGCCGTGAGCTCACTGTCTAGGCATCCACAGCTCCTGACCCCAAACCCACACGTCCTAGAGACCCAAGGGAAATGGGGCAACCCTGGAGGCTCAGATGGAGGGGGAGCACAGCCCCCCGACTGCAACCACCCCCACTCTAATTTTCTGAGGATCCTTCCCTCTGCCAGTCCCCTGCAGCACCCCCATCCCTGTTGACTCAGGCAGGAAACCAGCAGGGGCAGTTTCACTTCCTGGTCCCCACAGCCCCTCTGGCCTGCCCAGCTGGCAAGATTTGCTTCTTACATTCTTGTTTTCTTTCTTTTGGAACACAAGTTTATGGGCAAAGTGTCAGGTCCCTGCCAGGAAAAATGGGTATTCAGGCAGAGGGAGAAGTTAAAGGCAGGAGAGGACAAGGCTTGGGGAGGTATAATTATGTCTGAAAAGCCGTATGTAATGGCTGCCCTCATCCCTGGGGGAGAGCTCCAGAGAGACAGGCCTAGAGGTGGAACTTGGACTACTTTCGCCCCCCAGGACACAAAGGCAGCTCATAATCACACCTGCAAGGCCCATGGCCTGGAGGCTCCTGAGAATCCTCCCTTCTGAGGGAGGGGTGTTAGGATCCCATTTAACAGGTGGGGAAACTCAACCTTAGAGAGGTGAAGGGACATGAAGGTCACAGACAAGGAAGTGGCAGGAACTGCCATAGAATGAAAGGTGTGGGTTTTTCCAAAGTCTTGGGCTCTTGGCTCCAGCATTAATAGGGGGTTTGTATGCAGGTGAAAGGATTGAATCACCTTAGGGGAAAATGTGGCTGTTTGGAGAGCCTGAGGCAGGTGGGATAATGTTGACATTCCAGACCCCATACCTATTACACCTGAATGACTTTCTTTGCCTCTGGGTCCCTCCTCAAAGGGGTAAGTTTCAGAGGGGCAAAAGAAGCGGTTTACCAGAATCCTTGGCCTGTGAGACACTGCCAGTGGGGTGGCTGGAGCTTGGGGCACAAGGAGCCTCACTGCAGCAGACAGGCCAGAAGATACCTGGAGCTCATGCTGTTCCAACCATTGCCCTTTGGAGATTGCAGAGAGATGATAATTTTCAAGAGTGTGAAATCTCTCTCAGACATATAAAACATGAACAAGTTAAAATTTTTCTTGAACTCATGTGGGACCCAGGCAGATGTTGTATGTTACACACATGGAAGGCAAATGGATTTTACCACCGGGGAGGAAGCTCGTCAATGGAACCTCTGTTGGAAGGGGCGGAATCTGCAAGTCTAGAGATAAAAGTGGTTTGGTGTTGCTATCAGCTGCTTGCAATTCTCAGACCTGTAAAGTCATTCCAAGGAAATACTGATGCTATGAATCAGACAGCTGGGAGGGTGTGTGATGGTAACTGAGTCACCGAAACACAAAATTTTATTTGCAGAAACAATTCCTTCCTTCACTCAATAAACTCCTAAAGAGACAGAAAACAGATCAGTGGTTGCCAAGGGACTGTGCGGAGGGAGAACGGGGAGTGGCAGCTACTGGGGACAGGTCATCTTTTGGGTGGTAAAAGTTTCAGGTAGTAGCAAAAATACTGTGAGTGTACTAAACACCACTGAAGTGTATATTTTTATTTATTTTAAAATTTAACCTTTATTGTATTTTTTTTTAAAGATTTTATTTATTTATTTTTAGAGAGAGGGAAAGGGAGGGAGACAGAGAGGGAGAGAAACAGCAATGTATGGTTGCTCCTCACATGGCCCTCGCTGGGGACCTGGCCCGCAACCCAGGCATGTGCCCTGACTGGGAATTGAACCGGGACTCTCTGGTTCCCAGCCCACGCTCAATCCACTGAGCTACACCAGCCAGGCCCCTTTATTGTATTTTTTCCATTACCATTTAGTCCCCTTATACTCCTCTCCCCCCGCAATCACCACTGTTGTCCATAAGTCCTTTTTTGAATTGTCTTTTTAAATGTCAATTTTACAGGTTAGTTTTTAAAGATTTTTATTTATTTTTAGAAAGGGGAAGGGAGGGAGAAAGAGAGGGAAACATCAATGTGTGAGAGATACATTGATTGGTCGCCTCTCATATGCTCCCAACTGGGGACCTGGCCTGCAACTGAGGCATGTGCCCTGACTGGGACTCGAACTAGCAACCTTTTGGTTCACAGGCCAGCACTCGATCCACTGGGCCACATCAACAGGGCATATAGGTCAGTTTTAACCACACACACATACATACACAAAAGCAGGGAGAGCAATTTCATACACACAAAAATTGTAATTGTCTCAAACACCAGCAGAGCTGGAATTTGTAGGAGAGTCTTTCCTTTTTGAAGTTTCCGTGGGCCCAGCCTGGTCACTGAGCAGTGGCCTCTCTCTCACTTCCAATACAGGGAAGGGCAGTCACCAAGCCAGAGCTCCTGGCGGACTCCATAGGCATTTCCAGTCTAGCAGATTCAAGTGAAGCTTTGGGGAAGGGAGCACCCAGGATGGAACAGGTGAGAATCTCAGTGTGGAAACAGGCAGCAGATGGTCAGCTGAGAGTGTACACTGGGGCTCAGTCAGTGACGGGTTTAAGTACTGGCTCTAGAATGTTAGCATGACCCACCCCAGGACGAAGTGGTGTACAGAAAGCACTAGAACAATGCCTGGGCCATAGGCCTAACAGTCATTTTGACTTTTTCATAGATCAAGTTGCCTTCAAGCAATTCCTAAGTACCTTCTGGTTGAATTGGTACCGTGATGGTGTCAACACCCATTCTACAGGTGGAAAAATGGCTCCCTACGTCTCCTGGCTTGTGCTGGGTAGAAGGTGTGAACTGGGCATGTCTGGGGAGAGTGTGCAAGTGAGTAAGGAGGTTGGGGTAAGCCATCTGAGCTTGGAGGGAGGTAAAGCCTCTCCACCAGCTCCCAGAATGGACATGCAGAAAAGCCCAATCACCCTTCCCTGAGCACGTGGCTGGTCTGCAGAATTGCTGGGGTTGACCGGGTCAGTGTACCTGGCCTACGGTCCCAGCACAGGTCTGTTCACAGGCACACGTGACTGCAGGAGGAATGACAAAGCCAGGTTTATTGCTCCAGGTTAAACCAGTGGACACAGGACTTGAAGGGGGAGGGGAGCACAGAAAGTTGGCGAACATGTCCTCAGGGCCATTGCTGAGTTCTTGGCATCCTGGGAAGCTGACCCATGCACTACAGATGTGCCGATCAGCTGCCCACAGGCCAGGCCACCACTGCCCAAAGTTCACGCGGCAGCCGAGGCTCTGGGGGGCAAGGCTCCTTCGGGGCACAGTACTGCCTGTGGAGCCAGTCACAGAGGTGTGGGCATGGAGGCAGGTGCTGCATCCTTAGGAAGGTGTCTTGTCTTGGTGGAGGAAGAGGATGCCTACTTCTTCTTGGCGGGGGCCTTCAGCAGCGCCAGCTTCTTGGGCAGGCTGGTGCTGGCTTTCATCACCACATCGTGTTCGATCTTCTTCCGGATCCCAACCTCCAGGCCCTGGGGGGCAACCGAGGGGCAATCAGACTGGGCGGGGGCAGTGAGGGAGGGCCTGACCTGGGGCTGGATCATTAGCTCTCCCTTGAAATAGTACCTGAGAGTCTGGTGGCTGTGGCTTAAGTCTTGCTTTTTGTCCCACGCTCAAAATACACAAAAATCCCTTATCTCTGGACCTCAGCTTCTAAACTTCTGCTCACCCCCATTTCACAGATGGGGAAACTGAGGCTCTTGCAGTGAGGAAACCATGTGAGTGAGGGGAGACTGGATCCTGGCATGCCCAGCACCTCTGGTCTCAACCTCCAGGTGGCCAGTCCCTCCTGTCCCATGTCACCTCTGCTTTGTACATGGTGAACTGGGGCTCTGACAGGGATATGAACACCTAAAGACACAGGGATTAGAAGCCAAGTGTGTTTGGGTCCAAAAATGGCAGTTTAATCATATTCCCCAAACCACCCTCTTGCCCTGCCTGTATGACCTCTAATGACTATCAAGGGTAGGGCTTTGGGGCTGTCATCAGGAACAAGCTGCTTAGAAGCAACACTTGCAGTCAGAGGACTCAGAGGAAGGGAGCCATGTGCATCTCTAACTGGAGCAGGGAAGCAGCCAGTGCAAAGTTGATGTGGAACAAGGGGCAGTTAAGGGGCCAGTGAGGATGGAGAGAGCAGGGGGGAGAGTGGGAGGAGACACAGGCAGGGAGGGGACAGAGGCAGAGTGTGCAGGGTCTGATTTTTCCTGAATGCTGTGGGAGCCAAAGAGGGTTCTGAGCAGAGAAGGCACAGGATCTGGCTTCAGGTGCCCACAGGTGCCCTCTGGCTACTAAGGGGGAGGGGGATTGACAGATCAGGGGGAGTGACTGCATCAGTCCAGACGGAAGACAAGGGGGGGTCCAAGGGACAGGATCAGGGAGGTGGGAAGTTGGTGGATTCTAGATTAATCTTAAAGGCAAAAAAGGATGGAATCTGACCTGGATATGAGAAGGGGGTATGGGTGAGGGACATCCAGGACGATCCCAAATAGTAAACCAGTTTTACTTTTCTGTAACTTATTCATAAGCTCAACCCTACCCACCTATATAAAAAAGCTGGACCTAAGACAATCACAAAAATGACAATAACCAACCAAACTAACGTTTATTTGTGCTTAGTGCTTTACAGGTGCCCTATGACATCGAATCCTGACAACTCTAAGAGAAAGGTGCTATCACGATGTTTCACAGGTAAGAGGCTCAGGGTGAACAAATGCTAGTCATCCGTGGAGGTGCGATTTGCACCCGGCACTGCCTTCTTACAAAGCTGGGGTTTCAACTCCTTTCCCGTGCCACCCCTCGCCTCCCGTGTTCTATTACAGAGAACAACCAAAGCAGCTAAGGCGTGTACAATACTTTTTGCGAGCCACGGGTCCTTGCTTCTACGATGCCTGCTGAATAGTAGGCGATGCTCCTGTATCTGGCCCTCCCGGGTTCCAGGCTTCATCCCCGGATCCCTCCACAGACCTCTAGGCTCTATGCCTTGCTTCGGGCCTCCTCCAGGCTCCAATCCCCGCTGGTTCCAAACTCTACCCCTGGTTCCCCGCTGGCGCCTGACTACATTTCTGACCCTCCGCGCTCGCCTCCAAGCTCCATCCCTCGCGCCGTGCATGCCCCACTCACCTTCTTGAGCTTTTGCTGCTGCACAACGCGCGCCTTCTTGGGAGCGATAACACGACCTGGGGAAAGAGGCGCTCGCGTGAGGCCTGAGAGCCCCGGGTCCCCTTCGCCCAGCAGCCCCCGAACAGCTCCTCACCTCCCTTCCTCGGGCCCTTGTTCCGCTCTGAGGCCGCCGCCACCGCCTTGCTCTTGGCCGGCCTTCGAGCCTGGAACTTACGTTGCCCCTGCGCCATGATCGGGCATACCCCGGAAGAGGTGGGGCTGAATTGCAACCGGACACAGGGCATGATGGGATACAGTGGATGCCGGGCGCCCAAGGGCTCACGGGAAACAACGTGGCGGAGTTTTTAAAGAGTGCTGGGCCAAGGTGGTCCGTTATAAACGGCATTTGGCAAAATTTTAAGCTAATGATAAGTTAACATTTACTGGGCGTTCATTTGCTTTGTAAAATGTAGGCTGTTTAGTCTACAAAACTGAGGCGAGTTAGCCTTACTGGTGCAAAATTTAAGGGTGCCTAAAGTTCTGTAATTGAGATAGTGTTTTCAGCATTTTCTTTTTTTTATTTTAATTTTATTTATTTTTTTAGAGAGAGGAAGGAAGGGAGACAGAGAGGGAGAGAAAGAGCAATGTATGGTTGCCTCTCACATGGTCCTCACTGGGGACCTGGCCCGCAACCCAGCATGTGCCCTGACTGGGAATCGAACCAGGACTCTCTGGTTCCCAGCCCGCGCTCAATCCACTGAGCTACACCAGCCAGGGCTTCAGCATTTTCTTTTAAAATTTTTATGTATTGATGAGAGAAACATTAACTTTTTTGTTCAACCCACCGATGCACTCACTAGTTGATTCTTGTATATGCCCTGACCAGGGATCGAATCCGCAACCCCAGTGCATCAATCAACTAACAGGGCTACCTGACCTGGGCTCAACACTTAAAAATAATATTTTAGTGGGGGGAGGTGAAGGTGGGTTTGGGGGGTTAAGTGGTGATGGAAGGTGACTTGACTTGTGGTGAATGCACAGTACAGTGTACAGATGATGTGTTGTGGAATTGAGCACCTAAAACCTGTAGAATTTTGTTAATCAGAGTCACCCCAATAAATTCAATAAAAAGGAAGCCCGGCTGGTATAGCTCAGTGGATTGAGCGCGGGCTGGGAACCAGAGGGTCCCGGTTCGATTCCCGGCCAGGGCACATGCCTGGGTTGCGGGCCAGGTCCCCGGTGAGGGCCATGTGAGAGGCAACCATACATTGTTCTTTCTCCCTCCCTTCTCCTCTCTCTGAAAATAAATAAATAAAATATTTAAAAAAAAAAAAAAGGAAAAAAAATAACAAAGAAAAATCAAGTTGTGAAACTACTGCCTGTAGACGGGCAGCCTGATGTTGTAAATGAAGTTTAATTTGAACAAGGGCTCGCATCAGAGGTAAGGTAAGGTTAAGGTGTGCAAATGTAGGGTTCCATTCTCTCATTTATCTTGGTATTTTGTTGTTCATGGATTTGTTTTTGCACTAATTTTATTTTTAATATTTCACGAAACTATTATTTATCTTGATTACTGAGCTTACTGGTATCCCCTTTAAAATTCTGCACCTGAGGTGTCACTGTAGTTCCAGTCCTGAGAGCAACCTACAAGGGCGGTACCAGTATTGTCTGCATGTTATAAGTGAGGAAACCAAAGCATGGAGAGGTGGAGTAATTTGGCCAAGGTCACACAGCAGACAAAGTGGCAGAAGTAGGATATGAACTTGGGTAGCCTAGCTTTTAGAGCCAAGCAAAGGCCCAGTCCACTATCCCTGCTCTAGGGAAAAGTGTGGATGGGAGGAAGAAGGTCAGCTTTGGGACAGGCCATCAGTAAGTTTTATGGGTATGCAGCTCCAGGTCGGTTACTTCTGGGGTTCATCTAGGGTCTCTGCCCTCAGGAGATGGTGGTGCTTAGGGCTGTCCGGAGCTCTTCCGGGGCAAAGACGCCCAGCTCTGTAATGATGCCGCCAGTGATGAGGTCATGGGGGGTGACATCGAAGGCAGGATTCCAAACCTCAATTCCTGCAGGACAGAGTGGGGAGACATGAAGGCAGGTATTTGGCTCTGTGGAAGTTCTCATGCTGTTGTCACCTGTTCACCCCATGGTGGTTCTTGGAATTAGAGAACCATTGAAAATCTGGGAATACTCATCCCAAAAGCACATGAAGGCATGGGCTTTGGCATCCAGTCACAAGTTTATACCGGCCCCCCAGCCCCGGAAACACCATTCCTGAACTGTCAATGTCCAAGAACAAGGCTTACATACAACCACCCCATTTTTGCCTGGATCTCTTTAACCTCCAAAAATCCACTTCAGGGTCTTTGTGTGGGCTCTGCCCTCTGCCTAGATGGCCCAGTGTTTCATTCCCTTCAGGTCTTTGCTCAGATGTCACCTTGTCAGTGAGGACATCTCTGATCACCTTGTCTAAAGCCCCTGTACAGACACTTCCTTACCTTGTTTATTTCTCCTTAGCCCTTACCTCCTACAAGTGTGTTATTTATCTTGTTCATTGTCTGTTTCCCTCACCAAACTGCCAGCTCTCCAAGGGCAGGGACTTTGTGTCTTTTTTCACTCCTATATCCCAGCACTTGGCATTAGGCACCCAGAAACATCTGCTGGGTGAATTACTCAATGTAGATCACAACTTATTACACAAGAGGCTACAAACTGGTGGCCTGGAACTTTTCTCTCCCGCTCAGTTTTTTTAAGACTAGCTTTCAAAAGGTGGGAGATTTCATTTACAAAAAAAATGTAAGGCTTCTCTTGGAAACATCAGAAGACCCATTTCTCTGGGGTCTGCACTCCTGTGCCTGCTGATGACAGCAGAGTATCAGGGCCCACAGACCGCACCTGCCCATGCCGCTCATGTCTTGCTGCCCCAGTTTTATTTCAGTGGGTGTGGGTTGTCAACTCTGCTTTCCATGGCCTTGTGGATTATGATCAGTGCTAATTACACCTCTAGGAAAGCAGGCACATTAAAAAAAAAGGTAAAACATTTCACAATTAAGGTACCTGTTTTTAAAAAGCTGTAAGGAATTGCAGCAGAAAATAATAGACTATTAGGACTTCCCTCTGCTTAGTTGTACACTGTTATTTTTATTCTAACTCCACATTTAGTGGTGTCCTCATATTTTTAATGTTTAGGGTTTTTAACTGGTCCTTTTTATGAAAGGGTTTCAATAATAATTATTAATATTTAATGAGTACTAACAAAGGGCTGGCCTATTCTCCATGTCACGTGAGTTAATTCACTGAAGGCCCTGGGGTTTACGAGGTAGGTCACAATAACAACTCACTTTACAATCAGAGACACTGAGGCTCTTAAGGAGGAAAACTTAGGCAAATTGCCCACAGCGGCACAGCCAGGAAGCATGGGGAAGCTGAGAAATATCTGTGTCTTCACAGGCGCTTGGCTGAACAGTATTATTTGTTCTTCAGGTGAGAAAATCGAGGTGCGGAAAGGCAAGACAATTTACTCAAGGTTTCTCAACTCATGAGTTGGACAATCTCACAGTGAACTTGACCTCAAAGATGTTTCTGTTCCAAAAATTGGTTTGAATTTGAAAATGCCTGTGCCCTAGAAGGCTGGTGACACTCTAAATGACACCTGCCTCCTGTGAAGGGGCAGGGGTACATAACTGGAGGTGCCCTCCTGAGAGATGGCTTACCTGGAGCTGCAATCCTGACCCCGTTGACATCAGTCAGCTCCTGGCCTGGGCGTTCCTCAATGACAATCTGCTGGCCTGTCTCCAGACAGAGGTCACATGAGGAGCTGGGGGCAGCTACATAGAAGGGGATGCCATGGTGCTTGGCAGCGATGGCCAGTTGATAGGTGCCCACCTTGTTGGCTGTGTCGCCATTGGCAACCACACGGTCAGCTCCCACGACGACAGCTGAAAGCAAGATAAGCAAGATGTTAAGGGTTATCACCTAGTCCTGGACGCCTGGAGCCCTGCCTGCTGGCACCCTGCGTGCTGACCTGACACGTCTCGGTGGGCCATGGCAGCGGCTGCCATGCTGTCGGCGATGAGGGTGGCAGGAATCTGCTCATAGACCAGCTCGAAGGCTGTCAGCCGGGCCCCCTGGTTGTAGGGCCGGGTCTCTGTGCAGAAGACATGCTTCAGGCGGCCAAGGTTGTGCAGTGAGCGGATCACACCTGCAGGGCAAGACCCACCAGAAGGTCAGGATGAGACAGAAAGGGACAGATGGGCAGGGTGGCCCATTATTTGGGGGCACAGATCTCCAAAGGCTCCCCACCCCCAGGCCTTGTGGTGGGTGTGCCCTTTGCTTGGTACCTGCGTGCTCAGAGAACACATTCTCAGTGAGTCCTTCTCTGACCCCTCATCTCACACAGCGGCCCCCACACCTCTGGCCTCCTTCCCTGCTTCTCCTCTGCAGCACTTACCGCCTCTGAACACATCATATATGTTTATTGACTTTTGTCTGTTCCTCCCACTTTCCTGTCCTGATGGCTGAGATTTTGTTTACTTTGTTTACTGCTGGCTCCCCAGCGCCTAGAACTGTGCCTGGCAAATAGTAGGTGCTTAATAAATGTCTGTTGAGTGAATGAAGGAGTGCATGCATGCACGAATGGTGGGGCACACAGCAGATGCTTAATGTTGAGTGAATGAAAGCATGCATGCATGCATGAATGGTGGGGCACATAGGAAGGGCTTAATAAATGGTAAGTAAATGAGGGAATGCATGCATGAACAGTGGAGCGCACATTAGTTGCTTCATAAATGCTGAATGAATGAAGGCATGCATGCATGAGTGGCAAGGCATACAATTGGTGCAAATATTTGTTAAGCAAATGAATGAATGATGTCTTGCCATTAGGACCTCAGTCCCCAGGCTCCAGAGTGGGACTCAGGCAGTTAGAGAAATCTGGAGAATTTAGGAAATCTGCTGCTTTGAACCCCAGGACCCAGTTTCTCCTCTTCCGGTGAAAGCTACCCTAGTCTTTCCTGGGGACCACACCCTTCCCCTCAGTGCTCTTGAAATTGACATCCTGCCCACTCCAGCCAGGTGCATTGAGTGGTTGATCTTGGATGGGCAGGCGACCCCATCAGAGCCCTGGACACTGTGGGCATAGGGACCCTTGGCTCTTTTCTTCCTGATGTGAACATTGGCAGGCCCTCTGCTGACCCATGGAGTGGGAGCTGGAGGGCAGAGCTTAGGAACAGGAATAGATGGGTCCTAATGCTACTGTCTGAACCCCTGGATCCAGCCATACTTGAAGCCAACATCCTAAGCGTTTCTGTATAAGAACTAATCAATTTTCATTTTGGAGGGTGGGAAAAGTGGTTTGGGTTTCTTTCTCTTCATTACAAAAGAGGCCCTCCCCCATCCCCATGGACACCCACTCACTCACCCAGGGCTGTGCCGTAGCCAGCAGTGGCCAGTGCACCGGTGTTACAGTGGGTCAGCACGGTCACCTTGCTGCCCCCAGGGGCTGCCTGCTCCAGGAGGTGGTGAGCTCCCAGGTCCCCAATTCTCCGATTGTCCCTGAGGTCTTTCTCCAGCATGTCCTCAGCATAGCAGATCACTCTGGGGCCAACACGGGGCTCTCAGCCTCAGGGCCCGAGCTGGCCCCTTCTTCCTGCCCAACTCTCTTGCTGAAAGCCTCTCACAGCTGTGAGGCCTGGACCCTCCTGCCTTTGCCACCGGGCACTCCATTCGCTCATGCAACACACGTTAACCGAGCACCTCCTGTGTGTGAAATGCTGGGGGGCACAGCAGTGACCAAGACAAATATCTGACTTCCGGCCAAGATGGAGGCGTAGGCAGACACACTGTGCCTCCTCGCACAATCAAAAGGGGAGCAAGACAGACCACAACCCAGAGTTCTAGTACAGGGAAATAAAGCCTCAAATCTCTGATTGAGAACACCTGTGAGGGTTGAGGCAGCAGCAAAGAAACTTCCAGCCTCACAGGAGAGTTCGTTGGAGAGAACCACAGGGTCCTAGAATGTACATAAACCCACCTACCTGGGAATCAGCACCAGAAGGGCCCAATTTGATTGTGGGTATCAGGAGAAGTGACTGAAAACTGGCAGAGAGCCAAGCAAGCAGCATTGTTCCCTCTTGGACCCCTCCCCCACAATGCAGCCATGTGGGTTGCCCTGCCTTGGTGAACACCTAAGGCTCCGCCCCTTCTACGTAACAGGTACTCCAAGACCAAAAAATGGCCCAAATGGAAGAACAGATCAAAGCTCCCGAAAAAATACAACTAAGCGATGAAGAGATAGCCAACCTATCAGATGCACAGTTCAAAACACTGGTAATCAGGATGCTCACAGGATTGGTTGAATATGGTGAAAAATTAGAGGAAAAAATGAAGGCTATGCTAAGTGAAATAAAGGAAAATGTACAGGGAACCAACAGTGACAGGAAGGAAACCAGGACTCAAATCAATGGTGTGGACCAGAAGGAAGAAAGAAACATTCAACCAGAACAGAATGAAGAAAGAATTCAAAAAAATGAGAAGAGGCTTAGGAACCTCCAGGACATCTTTGAATGTTCCAACATCCGAATCATACGGGTGCCAGAAGGAGAAGAGGAAGAGCAAGAAATGGAAAACTTACTTGAAAAAATAATGAAGAAGAACTTCCTCAATCTGGCAAAGGAAATAGACTTCCAGGAAGTTCAGGAAACTCAGAGAGTCCCAAAGAAGTTGGACCCAAGGAGGAACACATCAAGGCACATCATAATTACATTACCCAAGATTAAAGATAAGGAGAGAATCTTAAAAGCAGCAAGAGAAAAGGAGACAGTTACCTACAAAGGAGTGCCCATAAGACTGTCAGCTGATTTCTCAAAAGAAACCTTGCAGGCAAGAAGGGGCTGGAAAGAAGTACTCCAAGTTAGGAAAAGCAAGGACCTACATCCAAGATTACTCTATCCAGCAAAGCTATCGTTTAGAATGGAAGGGCAGATAAAGTGCTTCTCAGATAAGGTCAAGTTAAAGGAGTTCATCATCACCAAGCCCTTATTATATGAAATGTTAAAGGGACTCATCTAAGAAAAAGAAGATAAAAAATGCGAACAGTAAAATGGCAACAAACAACTACCAACAATTGAACCTAAAAAACAAAATAAGCAAACAACAAGAAGAGGAACAAAATAACAAAAATAGGGATCACGTGGAGGATTATCAGCAGGGAGGAGAGGGGGGGAAATGGGGAGAAAGGTACAGGGAATAAGTAGCATAAATGGTAGGCACAAAATAGACAGGGGGAGGTTAAGAATAGTATAGGAAATGGAGGAGCCAAAGAACTTATATGTACGACCACCCATGGACATGAACTAAGGGGGGTGAATGCTGGTGGGAGGGGGGCTGCAGGAGGGGAATGAAGGGGAGAAAAACATGGGACAACTGTAATAGCATAATCAATAAAATATATTTAAAAAAGGACAAATATCTGTGCCCCTATGGGGCTGACACTGGGGTGGAAGAGGCAAACAATGAGCAAGTATTGGTAATAAGGTGAAGGAAAAGGCAGCAGAGTTGGGGGATGGGTGGGCAGAGGGTAGAGTGGGGTGGAATGTACTATAACTTATTGGAGGTGGGGAAAGATAGAAACCTTAAACTCGAAGGTGGGCATCTGCTCTGCAGATACCCAGCCTGCAAAAGTGGAACGTGCAAAGGCCCTGGGACAGAAGCAGCCCAGGTGGGTCAAAGAACATGAGGGGAATGATTTAGCTGGAGCAGAGGGGGAGAGTGAGAAAAGAAGAGGGTAGAGAGGGGATCAGGACAAGAAACAAACTTCCTCAAAGGCAAAAACCAGGAGAAGGAGGTGGCACTGAAAAGGACCTCCAAGGACAGTGGGGGCTGAGCATGACCAGAGGAGGCACAGTCATGGGAATGAGTACAAGGATTTCTGAGCCAGGCTGCCTGGGGTCAACTCCCAGCCCTGCCTGTGTGGCCTTGGATTATGTGCGCCATAGCTGTTTCCCATCTGTAAAATGGGTTAGCTTCTGCTCAGATCAGTGCCTGGCACAATTCCCCCTACCTCTCCCGGACAGCTTCCTCCGTGGCGCCCTCCTGCTCGGCCTCCTGGGCTGCAGCGTTGGCCAGGTCGCGGGCAGCCCGAGCCATATTGACAGCAGTGGGTCGGGCGGTGACCAGGAAACTCAGTGCATCACGCACAAAGGCCACGAGCGCGTTGAGTCCCGGACCCCCAGCGCCGGCTTGCAGCTCTACGGCCAGGCTGAGGCAGCCTACGAGGGCAATCGCAGGGGCGCCCCGCACCTGTAGGCGAGGGGTGGGGGCGTCAGGGGTGCCAGGCGATGGGACGCCCCACCCCCAACCCCGCCGCTGCACCCCACCTTCATGGCGCGGATGGCTTCCCAGGCCTGGTGCACTGATCGCACCGCCTCGTAGTGGCACTGCTGGGGCAGCAGCAGCTGGTCGAGGATTTGCAGCGAACCCCGCGAGTAGCGGATCGCCTCCAGAGACGGCATGCTGCGGCCAACACGCTCCCCTTCGCTCTCTGGCGCAGCTGGCCGCACGCACTTGGGGGCGGAACCTCGGCCGGAAGGACGCGCGTGCGCACACCTAACTTTGCAGGTTCCCAGGACTCGCGGTCCAATCTGCCAATCCCCCCTCAATCCCGGCCAAGCTCGGCCAGTTAGCCTCCCCCTTGGAAGCACAAAGGTGTCACCATTTACTAGGCACCTCCTGGATGCCAAGCCCTGTGTTTAGCGTCCCGCTGACCCATTAGGGGGACGTACCATGACCCTCACAACCCAGGTGCCTGACTCATCCAGGCAGAGCGAGTGCTGCCGGTGGCTTCAGGTAGAGAAAGTCCCTAATTGAAGATTCCAGGAACTGACTGGCTCTTACTACTGCACTGAGACTTTATCACCCCCTTGGAGAGCAGGCTGGTGGGCTGGGGGCAGCCACTGCTACCACCATGTCTGGTTTTCGAATTCAGCTGGAACCTCAGCCCCAAGTTTTCCGTGTTTTGTTCTCCGTGGTGTCCCCAGTGGCTAAAACAGTGTTTGGCACACTGCTGGCGCTCCACCAGTATTTGTGGAATGATCTTTCAAGGTTTAGGGGAAGGTGGCAGGCTATAAGTCACCTGGTGTATGTGCATCTGTTTCGAGCTGTTTTCTGCTCAGTTTTACCAGTTTCCTTCAAAAGCAGCAACATGCTAGGGCCTTTTTAATGACCCCCTTCTAAGGTGTCCCCATGGACCGTGGACAATGAACAGCTCACACTTGCATGGGCACTCCATGTGCCTCCCAGTCCTGGCCTCTGTGCATGGTTCCTGCTGCCTGTTCCCCCTCCCACCCTTCATACTCAACCTGAGCCACTTCCACTGGGAAGTCTGTCCTGACTGCAAACCAACCTGAACCACTCACTACCTTGAAACCCTCATTATGCTGGTGAGGACCATTGCTGTGGTCACAGGTGTAGTCCCAGCATCGCCATTTGCTAGAAAGGCCTGTCAAGTTTGGGTGGGTGATGGGGTTGGGGAGAGAGGCAGCTCCCAGGCCCATTTAGTAACCCAAGGCAAAGGCAAAGAAGCAGGGCTTTAATGCTGGGGTTGGGGTGGGGGTCCTACAAGGCAAACACACCCTCTCCAGGACCAAATAAATAACAATTCCGTCACTGCAGGAAGGCGAGGTCTGGGGAGGGGGTGACATCTGAGCTCTTGGAGGGCTGGTGGTCCAGAGGGGCTGCAGTCTGTGAGGGGCTTCCTGGGTGGGCCTCGGCCTCGGGAGGTGTCCAGTCCCCAGAATCACTCGCTCTCTGAGCCTGAGTAGTCAGCCACGAGGGAGGAGCTGAGGCAGGGGTGTGGCACGTCCTGGGTGACAGGTGCCTTCTGGGAGGAGCCTGAGGAGGACCTCAGCCTGTCCTGACAGCTCCCATCTTGCCCCTGAGGTCCCCCTGTAATGGAGGTCTTGACTGTCTCCTGAGAGCAGTCTTGGGGGGATATGGGCCTGTCCTGGGTGGTGCCCTCTGACACCTGTGGCTCCCCAAACTTGGAGGTCTCAGCCAGGCGCTGCGGGCTCTCTGAGATCTCTCGGGACTGCCTTCGCACAATACCCAGGTCCCCCACGGTGATGGGAGAGCCGGCGGGTGCAGATCTGCGGTTTTGGGCCAGCTTCTTCAGGACGCTGCCAGCTTTGCTGCTGCTGCTGCTGGGTCCTGAGGCCGACGGAAACCAGGAGCGGCTGATGATCTCTGTCCGCTTGAGTTTCTGCTTGTCCTCATACGCTGGCGGGGAGGGAGAGAAGGGGAGGGAAGGAGGTCCAGAGCCACCCTCTGCCTGGGTCTGCCATGGCCCACTCAGTCGGGACCCCCATCTCTCCTCACCCCAACCCCTGTGCCCTCTGGCCCCCACGCACAGTCCAGGGTATGGAACTTGAGCAAGGCGGCCAGCCTGCGGTCATCCTCTGTCTCCGGCACTAGCGGGATGGCCAGGCTTGCCTTAGCCTGCAGTGCCTGGTCCCTCTCTTCCTCCTCCTGCAGGGCTTTTTTCTTTTCCTGTTGGGAGAAGTGATGTGGGTGTCAAAGTCTTGCCTCTTCTGTGCCTGTTGACGCGGGGGCATCACTCCAGATCTCTGGGTCTCAGCTTCCTCCTCCCCAAGCTCAGGGCAGAAGAAAGCCTCACACTATGGCTGGGGCATAAAAGTCACTCAACAAATGAGAGGTGCAATTGTCATTCATATATATATATACCTTTCAGTTTTTCACTCATTCATTCCAAATATTTACAGAATGCCTACCTTGTCCCAGGCCTTATTCTAGACACTGGGGACCCAGCAAAGAGCAGACAACCCCCCTGCTCTTGTAGAACTGACATTCTAGTGGGCAAGACAACAGTGGTGGGGAGGAAAAGAATGCCAGGAAGGGCAGAGGGAGTGGGCGGGGGGGGTCAACTTGAAACGTGATGTGGGGTGATGAAGAGGGTCAGGGACTGTCTCCCTGAGAAGATCGTGTCTAAGAAAAGACATCTGAGTGGAGGGCCATCTAGGTGTCTGGTGGAATACTTGGCGGGGTCCTTAGATTCCCCCCGGCTGCCTCAACCATGTAGAAGCCCAGAAGGCAGGAGACACATAGCTCAGGGCACAGGCTTAGCTGAAAGGATACACTTTCAGTAATAAATAATTAGTAAGGAAACTAGTCATTTTACTCCTACTAATAATGACCACAGAATGATCAGAAAGGAGACAGGAAGAGAAGGTGGCTCTAGGATGGGAGGGAACTTGCGGCCTGCGGGGCCACCCCGAACACCCCCGGCCGGGCCCCATTTGTAGCGCCCAGGGGTGCCGCCCACCCCTCAGAGTGAGAGAAGGGGGCGGAGGTCCTTCCAGTGCCCTGCTGGGCGCCGTGAGGGTGGAACACCCATTTTCATCACACTCCTCCGAGCCCTGACTCCCTGTGACATAGCTCCACCAAGAGTTTTCGGCACAAGTTCAGCTGCAGTGGTCAATGACAGCAGTGCCCCCGGCGTGTCCTCCAGCCAGGGCCGGGGTGTCCTCCAGCAGTGCCCCCGGGGTGTCCTCCAGCCAGGGTAAGAGCCGGCACTGGTGGCTGTGACCTCAGTGACTCCACACAGGCGCAGGTGTCTTGCCCAAGCATGTTCACATTGAAATCCTTATTACTATATTTTGTTATAAATTTTTCCTTTTTTTCTGTCATAGACAGGGCATGGCAGGGATAATTTTGGAAATTATTTGGGGGCACGTTGACAATCCATAGATTTCATTTTGGGACAACTGAGTGGGCCCATGAAATGTGTGTTAGGAGCAGACCCTGAGAGGCCTCTGCCTGACACACTCAGGCCTCACCCATGCCCCGGCTTACAGCTCATTTTCCCTTTGAGAGCTTCTGAAAGTGAACCCCGGTCCCCTCCCAGGGAAAGTGCCATGTGTTTCATTATAGCCGTTGGGCTAGGGCCTCCCACGGGCACTGTGAGGCTCCCACAGTGCAGGTGGAGAAACATGGGTGTAGTGGGTGAAATGACATGCCGATAGCGAGGATGTGGTGGGGCTCGGGTGGACCTGGGTCTTGACTTGCCCTGTTGGTGGTGCCAGGTGCCCGCCCCACCTGCCTGTGGTTCCAACCCCGGGCTGCAGCCCCCTCACCCGGAACCTTTTCCGCAGCATGCTGTTGAGGGCGAAGTCATCCTTCCAGGCGCTCTGTGCCTCCTGGATGTGGCTCAGGGTGGGGAGGGCCTTCTTGAGTGTGCTTCGGTCAGCCTCACCGTGCTCCAGGCGGAACATGGCATCTGTCTCCAGCTTCTGCTTCTTCTCGTGCTCTGCAAGGGTGAGAGCACGGCTGCGCCTTCTGGGACCTGGCTCAGGCTTAGGCTCAGGGTGAGGGATGGCTTTGGGGCTATCCATGGAGCTTACCTGTCGTCAGCACCTGCTCATTGTCCGCCATGTCCCAGCGCTCCTCCTTGCGCTGGGCACCACTCACAATCACATAGTCGCAATTGGCAGGGTCCGTCTGCATCTCGATGTAGTTGATGCAGAGGTGGCATTTCATCCGGAATCTGGGTGGTGGGCAGGATTCAGGACACTGAAGCCAACCCAGGCTACCATGTGACCCCTGCCTGCTTCCTTCCACCTATGCACATCATTCAACAAGTGTTCATAAGCACCTACTGCATGCTACATGCCAGGCTCCATACCTGGGGGTAAAGCCACAAGCGAGACAGACATGGCCCCGTCACTCCAGAACTAACCTTCTGACTGGAATTTGTTCGTTCATTCATTCACTTACTCAACAAAACTTCCTGAGCTAGGCTGCTCTGTGGCAGGCTGGGCACCAGCTGCCAGGAACACAGCAGTGAAACAAGCCAACCTACTCTTGGAGGGACTAACATTCCAGCAGAGGCGATGTTGCTTGCAAAGGCACAAGCAACCACAGTGTGGGGTGGTGCCCCCCACTTTAGAAAAGGCTCTCTGAGAGCTGGTGTTGGAGCAGAAACCTGATGTGAGGGAGGGAGCCTTGCAGATGTCTCAGGAAGACTGAGTGTTCCAGGCAGAGGGCACAGAGGCAGGACCTCAGTAAGAGAGGGACAGCAAGGAGGCCGTGTGGCTGGTGCGGAATGAGGCAGAGACTGGAAGGAGGTAAGGGCAGGGAGGGGACAGAGCAGTGTTAGGGGTCTTGTGGGCCATAGGGAGGACTTTTACTCCGAGGAAGGTGGGAGCCATGGAAGGTTCTAAGCAGATGGACATGCTGATTGACACCCCAGGACAGTTTCCAGGACAGAACTGCAGGGAACGGCTATCAGGAGGAGGGTAGGAGCCCCCACCCACTCATACTCCCTTACAGCCTGTTTGCCCTGCGGCCCCCATGTGTCCCTGAGACACCTGCTAGGCTGCCTCTACCTGTAGATTGGGGTCGTGTAGTAATTGCCAACCTTCTTCTTTTCCGCGTTGTAACGAACACCTGGAAGGAGAGGGAGAGAGTGGAGGCCCAGGCTCAGGCCACCCCAGTGTCTTTTCTCTGGGTGGGGGGCAGACAGGGGTGGTATCCTGCCCCCCTGCAGGGGAGGTGCCTTGGGAGGGCACTGAAATTCAAGGTAGAGCCGTGTTCAGGCCGTGTGACAGGTGCTCAGGCCACAGCGAAGGGTGGACAGGAGCCAGAGGCCTCAGTTTGAATCCCGATTCTGCTAGCTATTAGCTTGTGAGGGCCTCACCCCTCTGGGCCTCAGTTTCCCCACCTATGCAACAGGGATGAATGCAACGCCTACTGTCCAGGGCAACTGCGAAAACTGCAGGAGCTAATAATCACATGACTGCTTAGAACAGGGCCTGGTTCCGCAAGCATTCAAAAAGGGCTGGATTTATTATTTTTCTAGAGAATTTTCAGTTTTTTTGTTATTTTGCTGGTTAGAAAATGTATATTTTTGACTATGTATGACCTTGCTTATCAGTGAAAAAATGCTTAAACTAGACAAACAGAGCTTGGGCTGGTGGGTGGTATGGCTTGGCTGGGTTTTCCTTTCCCAGCGGCTACTTCCCTTCACGGCCCTGGGGTGACTCATGTGTGGGGTCAGGCCAAGCCCCACTCTTTGTCCTCTGAGCTGGTGGCCTTTGAGGCAGATTCCCCTGACTGGGTCTGATCAAGCAGACATGATAGGAGCTCACTTGTCCTCCTCAGCAGTGGGGTGGCTTGGCACCCCCCTTCCTGCACTTCCACAGCCTCTGTGAGGAGGACTGGACCCTGTTACTGAGAGCCACCAGCTCCTGTTTACAGAGGAGCTGCTCCCTGGCCCAGGTGCTGTGTGCGGAGCTGAGGGAGGCACTGGGAGGACCCCAGAGGAGGAAATGGGGTCAGGGGAGTTGAGTCACCCGACCAAGGTCTCGCCACTGCTATGTTCAGCCTTGGACCCGTGCCTGCCTGTCCATCTGTGTGCCTCTGGCACAGTCAGAGGTCCAACAGCTAATGGTAACAGTAAAGAACAGTGACAGCAGATTGAATTTATGAGTCCTCACACTGTGCCATGTGCTGTGTACTTGGCACTTTATATGCCACATAGGTGGACACTTCATATCATCTGAATTTTACAGGTGGGTAAACTGAGGCATACAGAGGCTCAGTCACTTGACCAGGGTCACCCAACTAGGAGGTGAACCCAGAACCTGGCCTCCTCACCACTCTGCGATGAGGTGTCCGCCGCCCGCCCGTCACTTGGGCGCCATCTCTTCCCTGACTCCTAATCGGGAGCCTCCTGTGGGGGTGACACTTGTGGTTCATGGGCTTCAGTGTCTGCGGGGCTGAATGGGCGGGACTGGTGGGAGTGAGGGGTGGGCACAAACTCACCCATGCCGATGTGGTTCTTGCAGCCGTCACACCAGATGTTATACGGCATCTCGAACCTACACAAACAGGAAACAGCTCCTTTGCTCCAGTTCACAGGGCTCTCCCTTGGTCTCCACCCCTGCAACTCTGGCCCCGGCTGCACCGCAAAGGGCACGTGCACAGCGGGCACAAAGAATGGCTGGCAAACGCTCCCACAGCGAGGCCCATCCAGCCTGCTGCCCCCTGGCCAGCTGACCCAGGCGGGGTGAGTCTCCACGGGCGCTGCTGTGTTTTCCATGCCTCACCATGCCAAACGGCCAGGAGCAGAGGGCGAAGCAGTAGGGGCACTGGTGTCTTTTGAGTTAGTGAAGTGTTTGTACCATCACCAATTTTTAAAAAATTTCTTTTTCACATGTGGCTCTATGTGTGACACGCAATTCTGGTTTCCTATAAACAGCAGTGACAGAGCTTCCCTTTTAAAATAAAATGTTAAGTAAGGAATAACAAGGAGGTGAGGGCTCAGCTACCAGAGGGGACAAGGGTGGTGTGCGCAGGCCCCAGGCGGCAAGCCTGGCTGGCTCTGGGGCACGGAAACATGCGGGAGTTTTGATGAGACTTCTGCCCCGTGCCTCCTGAGGTCACTCTTGGGAACTTGTCTTGACTCTTCTTCCACAGACGTTCCCTCCTCTGATGGTTTTGTCACAGGATCCTCTGCTCAGGCCCAGGGCAGGCACGAGACAGAGGTCAGGATTCATGAGGCAGAGAAGGAAGGAGTGAAGGGTTTGCCCTTCTGGGGACACACGCCTGGCTTCCTGCCAAGGAGGGCTGGCCAGAAACAGGAGAATCCCTAGGGAAGGGCCATTGCCCTGGCTCCACTGCAGTAATGGCTCCAATTCCTCTTTCTCCCTCTTCATCCTGCCCGTCTCCGCGCCCTTCGCAATGAGACTCTGCAGCAGTTCCTGTCAGGAGGTGACGTGCATCACGACTCATTTCAAAAAACCGACGGCACAGAGGTGACAGCGTACCAGCTTTGCGTGTTGGCCTCAAGAGGCCTCGTGCACCTCTGCTCACTCTCTTTTGGAACCTGCAGCTGTTGTATAAACAAGCCCAGGCTGGATGGCGGGAGGATGAGGCACATGGAGCACAGCCCGACTGCGCCTCCCACGGCCATGCTGGGCCAGCCGGTCCCCAGCCAGCTGACCCCCAAACGTGAAGAAGCCTGGCCCAAGTCAGCCAAGCCCAGTCCAGGCCAGCAGAGGCATTCAGCTGGGACGCAGACTTGTAAGCAATAATACGTGCTTATTGTTTTATTATGTGGCAACAGCTGACTAATACAGTGACTCTCTGCTTAACAGAATTAAGACCCTGCAGCATTGGGAAAAATTGAGTGCTGAATTCTCCTTGAGATTGAGGCCAGGTGGCACAAGGGGCAGGGGTCCTCAGGCCTTACCTGATGATGAGGATGCCCTGGGACAGCTTCCGAGCCCGCTCCCGCAGCGGGTGGCTGTGGTGGTACCGGTTAAGAGAGCCATGCTGTGCAGAAAGGAGGAGGGAGCAGGTTAGCGCTGCTGAGCTGGGCAAGCTCATGCTCTCCTGCATAGGCCGAGAGGGGCGTCTTTCTTATGACCTACCAGGGGTATTAATAGCGAAATGGAAGGAACAGAGGCCCTGGTGAAGCCAGTGGAGTTGGACTCAGGCATACCTGAGTTCGAATCTTTCCTCTCCCATATTAGAGCTGAAAGAGCCATGTGAGCCTGGGTAGCAACCTCACCGTTTGCCTTCCTGAGCCTCGGTTTCCCGTAATTATGGCCAGGTGTTGTGGGGAAAATTAGCTGAGATGACAATACCAGCAAGGCTTAACTGGGTACTTTACCTGCATTTTCTCACTTAAATACCTCAACAATTCTGTGAGGACAAGTTGTTTTATTTCCTTTTTTAAGCATTATTTTTAAATAAGACTTTATTTATTTATTTGTAGAGAGAGGGGAAGGGAGGACGAGAAAGAGGAGAGAAACATCAGTGTGAGAGAGAAACATCCACCGATGGCTGCCTTTTGTACACTCCCAACCAGGGACCAAACCTGCAACCCAGACATGTGCCTTGACTGGGAACTGAACTGGCAACCTTTTGCTTTGAGGAATGATGCCCAACCGAGCCACACCGGTCAGGGCTTACTTCCTTTTTGCCATGAGGAAGCTGGTACACAGAGGCTGAGTTAGGCCTGGGACCACGCAGCCAGATCGCACTGATCAATTCCGCAGGCCTCACTGAGCATCTGGAGTATGGGGACACAGCCGTGAGCAAGCCAGACTTGTTTCTGGCCGAGTGCAGCCAGTGCACAACACCCGAATAAAGGGACACTGTATCAGGGAGTTACACAGGCTACGAAGGGAAATAAAGCACTAGGTGATGAGATGGAGAACAAGATGGGGGTCAGGGAGGCCCTCCGTGAGGAGAGACCTAAAGGAAGGGAAAGAGCTTTGTGGTCAAGCGGAGGAGGAGGTTCTAGGCAAAGGGAACAGCAGAGGGTACGACCAGAGGAGCTGGAGCCAGGAGAGTGAGGGACTTTGACCCCAGAGCCTGAGTGCCAAACCTCATCCTGGGCTCTGCCGGAAACACACCACACTGAGCACAGGGTACAAGGTCACTGATGAGAGCCACGTTTACCACTGGGAATGAAGACCACCCCGAGACTCGCGTCATAAGCACAGGGCAGAAAGATCTCAGGGCCGCCCACGCTTTGGCAGCCGTGGCTCCGATTTAGGAGGGGATGAGGTTCCTACTGGCCCCTGCCCTGTGCAGGCTCTGCTATCATGGATGCGGAGAAGGAAGCCCACCCCTTACCTTTTCAGGATTGAAATCTGGAGGGTAGTACTTGTTCACTCCTTTCCTTTCACCCTGGAAAGCAGAAGAGAGACATCACTCAGAGAGGGCCCTGCAGGAGGCGCAGTGGCACAGACCTGAGGGCAGAGCCTAGATGAGGGAGGCTGAGGGTGGCCCTGGGCTCCATGTCTGACCGGGGACCGGTGACCTGGGAGAAAAACCCACTGTTGTTGCCATGGAAAATTCCACCAGGGTTCAACTCTCCTGGAGCAATGGCTTTCGGTATTTTAAGGGCTGTGACTTACCATAAGACATATTTAACACTGCAGCTGTGCACGTATACCCATAATACAGCTGGGGCACAGGTTTCCTGAAAGAACACTCACCCTGGCTGGGGAGTCTCTTTTCAAATGCTGGCAGCCACCTGCTGTGTTGACTGAACAACCCACCAAAGCAGTGGGTCTCAAACTTGGCTGCATGTTACAACCACGTGAGGAGTTCCTAAAATACCGCTAACTGGGACCCACCCCCAGAACACTAGCAGAGAGCCTGCTCTGAGGAGTGGCGCCCAAACACTGCGCTTTAAGAAGCAACCTGGAAACTGTACTTAAACAAATCCTTGTATATGCTTGTTCACAGCAGCATTATTCACAACGGCCAAAAGGAGGAAACAACCCAAATGCCCATCAATGGATAAATGGGTAAGCCAGATGTGGTCCACCCACACACTGAAATATTTATTATTCAGTCATAAAAACGAATGAAGCTCTGACACAGGCTACAGTGTAGATGAACCTCGAAGACATGATGTGGAATGAAAGAAGCCAGACACAAAAGGCCACAGGGTGTACGAGTCCCTTTACATGAAATGTCCTGAAGAGGCAAACCCACAGAGAGATGAAGCAGGCTGGTGGCTGGCCGGGGCTGGGGGAGGGGGGAAGGGGAGTGACTGCTGATGGGGACAGGGTTTACTTCTGGGTGATGGAAATGTTTTAGAACTAGATAGAGGAGATGGTTGTGCAACATTATGAATGTATTAAATGCCATGGGATGATACACTTTATTTTAAAAAACTATTTATTTTTAGAGAGACAGTGCTAACGCAAATGGAGAGATAACACTGGACCAAAGAAGCTGCATGACTCCCGTCAGCCCCCCTCCCAAGAGAAACAGCACGTCTGCACCTCTGTGCTCCCCCTAGGAACTTCTCCTCCCAAATTCCCACGTTTCCCCTATATGAACTTGCTTCTACAAGCTCAAGGTAAGGTAGATATTAGTGTTTCAATGCTCCACCTTCTCAACTGTTAGCCTCTGATATTAATAAAAGTGCAATTATAATCCAATCCCTGTCTCTGCTTTTTGGCTGAGTGGTGACAGGCAGCATGAGCTCTGGACTGGATTGACCTTCTGTTTCAAGAGGAAGGGAGGGAGGAAGAGAGGGAGAGAAACACCAATGTGAGAGAGAAACATCAACTGGTCGCCCTCATAGGCACCCCCAACTGGGGATCAAACCCACAACCCAGGCATGTGCCCTGACCGGGAATAGAACCGGCAACCTTTTGGAGTATGGGGTGATGTCCAACTCACTGAGCCACATCAGTCAGGGTGGGATGATGCATTTTAAAATGGTTAATTTTGTCAAGTAAATTTCACCTCATTAAAAAAAAAAAAAGAAAACAGCTTCTTGGGTAATTTAAGTGGGCAGCAAAGTTTTAGAGAACTGCACCAAAAGATCATGAATCCAGAGTTTGAAAATACCATCTTAGAGCTCAGGCACAAAGAAGGGGCTTTCAGAGAGGAAGGGGCTGCTGTGGGGGTCTGATGAAGACTACCAAAGAGCCCCAAGGAGCACATGCCAGTCTACTCACCATCTTGGGAGCTGCCTACTGGTCCTCACCCTCAACGCGGCCAATCTGAAAAGACAAGACGCTGACATCGACTGAGCTATGTTGGCTGTCTGCCCAGTCACGCCCTCCTGGGGAGCCTGGCAGAGGGCCCGCAGCTTCTCTGAGAAGATGCTGTGGGCTGGGTCCGGTGGTGGCTCTCAGAAGAGCCTCCCCCTAAGTGGAGGAGGTGTCCAAAGAGCAGAGTTTGTTGGTTTGGAAAGAGAGTGTCCTGTCTACTCTTCCTGCAACATGCATTCACAGCTAACACCTCACCCCTCCATGGCCCCTGTCACCGCTCCTCTGGACCACTGTAGTCACCTCTCTCTGGTGTCCCACTCTGCCCTCAACTCCCACAATCTGTTCTTTTCACAGAGGTCAGGACGACCTCTTAAAAAATGAATCTGAAATATCATTCTTCTGCTTAAACCCCTCCTATGATTCCCTTTGCTTTGAGAATCGTCAAACTCCTCCCGTGGCCTGCCCCTCCAAGCCCGCCTCGCACCCCTCTCCCTTGTGCTCACTCTGTTCCAGTCACATGGGCCTTCTGGCTGCCTTCAGAGGCTAAGCAGGTGCAGGCCAACTGCCCTGGGTGCCCCTGCAGGAGCTGTCCGCTTTTTGCCACAGGTCTCAGCTCAAACATCACTTTTGTCAGGGGTCTCGTTGGAGTCACTTCTCCCCTGGAGTTCTTACCACATCACCCTGTGTCTCTCTGCTTGTCTACAGCTCTCTCCTCTGCCAGGTCTCACCTTGCTATATCTCTAGCACCAAGGACAGTGCCTGGCCTCTGACAAATTCTGATGAAGAACCACTAATTAAGGTTCCCTAAGAATGTGACACAGGTATCAAATGCAGGGGCATCCCTTGCACCCTGCATGTGTGGAGGAGAGACTGTTAGGTCTAGAATGGGGATTGGCAAAATTTCTATTGAGGAACACATCGTAAATACTGCTGGCTTTCTGGACCAGGCTGTGTCTCTGTCCCAACAACTCAACTCTGCCCATCACAGCTAGAAAGCAGCTGTGGACAATAGGTAAACGAATGGGTGTGTCTGTACTCCAATAAAACTTTACTTATGGACGCTGAAATTTGCATTTCACACGACTGTCACCTGTCACAAAATATTATTCTTCTTTTGACTTTCCCCTAGTCGTTTAAGAAGTTTATACCGCTCTTAACTGGCAGGCTGTACAAAATCAGATTGGTTTTGGCCTGTGGGCAGTCTGCCAGCTCCCTGTGCTTGAGTTAGGAAGCTTGGTCTAATTGTTTCTGCCAATTTAGCTGTGCACTTTCATGGTTACAGTGTGCCAGCTGCTGCGCTGTGTCTGACATCATGGCCTCGTTTACTCTATATTATGTCACTATTAACTCCAATTGATATTGGGGATTGAGTATTGGGTCAGCCAAAAAGTCCATTTAGTTTTTTCTGTAAAATAAAAGACAGATTTTTTATTTTGACCCATAATTTTATTGATTTGGATATTTTTAGTATGCCAGCTATCTCCCGCTATTGGCTTTTCGTGGGTAGAGGCCAGGAGTGCTGCTAAACATCTTCCAATGCATAAGACAGTCCCACTGCAAAGAATTATTTGGCCAAAATGTCAATAGTACCAAGAAACTTTGCAAACCATTTTTGACACATTTGATCAGTCACAGCACCTTCTCCATACACTGCACAAACCTTTTATTGCATTTCAGTTGTTTTTACCTTTCTTGAAATAATAAAGCATAATATGCTGAAAATATTGCACATATCCTTCCATCTTCAATTATTTGTGCACTATTAAAATGAGTGCAGAAAAATTCACCAATTTTGATAACTTTTTAAAAATGTATGCTGATATGACAGCTGTCACAATACGATCTAACAAAATTGTTTCTAATGAAGTTAAAGACAACTAAGCACTACTAGAGCCATCATATGGAAAAAACGAAACAAACTTTTTGGCCAAGCCAGTAACTTGTCCAGGGTCAGAAGCTGATGGGGAGGTAGAGTTGGGGCACAAAGTGCTGTACATTATTCCACCATGTCCCGAACCTCTCTCCATCCTGTGTTCTCCATCTGTACAGTGTACCCCTGGACCAGATTTTCCCAAGGTCTCTTCCAATCTAAAAATGCTTTTGTTAACAAAACAGTTAAGTGCCCAACCAGGCTTTGAAGTCACAGTTTCTTGAGCTTGAACCCCAGCTTTACTCCTCACACACTGGGTGACCTTGGCCAGTGTCTGAATTTCCCTGAACTTGTAATTCCTCACCTGCAAAGAGCAGATGAGGTCAACAGGGCTGACTTTCCGGCGTTGCTGTGGATGAAATAATACACTGGGAAGTGCTTGCGCAAAGTACTCTGTTTAAAGGAGCTGGGGGTCTTAACATGTTTTACCACCCCAGTGATGGTATAGCTGAGGCTACAGGGTGGATATATAGAAATCTCTGATCCTTGGTGTCAAGAGTAATTATAGATTGCATGTGTCCAGGACATACTGTTTGGACTGGGATACTGACTCTGCTGCTTGCTAGCGGCTCGGTTTGACTTTGTTTGGTCAAGCTGCTCACTCTCTTTGCGCCTCAGTTTCCTCAACTATAAAATGGGGTTTACAAAAGTATCAACTTGATAAATTTAATGTTAAGACTCAGTGACTTAAACAAAGTTCTTAGAACAGCTCCTGATGCCGAATTAATCGTTAGTAGTTTTGATGATATCTCATGTCCACCAAACGGTGGACATGCATTATTTTACAAAATCTTCATCACAGCCCAGCGCGGTAATAGGTTACTGGTTCCACCTTCCAGATGTCATAAACCCAGGGGTCCTTCAGGCATAATATGGGCCAAGGCTGAGTCTGGGGTCACGACGGTAGCCAGGGATTTGGGTCGTGGGTCGCGAATGGGAACTGCGCCGGCTCCGGACATCGGACCAGCGACCGCACAGCCCTGCGACCTCCGACATAACAGTCCCTCTAGGGTGGCTCCAAGACTCGATGAGGTAGCAGTTTGACCCCCGGCCCAACCGGGCCTGCCCGCCCCTCCGCCTGCCCGGACTTACCTGCCCCCTTCCTGACGTCACAGCGCGCCTATGCCCGGAAGTGAGTGCTGGACGCGCAAAGGGCGTAGCGCACTCTTGGTGACGAAGATGAAGACGCCTGCGAGAGGCGGGGCTAAGCAGCAGCGCGGCGCTGTTCGGCCGAGTGTTGAACACGCCGCGCGCTCTCAGTTGGTGGAGTGGACCAATCCAGGCCTGCCCCTCCCCACCGCGGATGCGTCACGGTGCCCACCCTTGGTCCCGCCCACTCTACCTGGCCCAATCCGAGGCCTGCCTTCCTAACGGCTTCCTTCCTGGAGCCCAATCTCGCCTGCTGGAACTTCAAAGCGAGGTTGGGAGAAGTCTAGGCGGCGCAGGGCGAGGTAAAGCAGACTCGTGGTTTTGAACAGTTAACGAGCTAAGGGCTGTTTTTCCATTTGTAAGTAGTGTAAAACAAATCAAAAGAATAACATTTTGTGACGTGAAAATAATAGGAAGTTTAAATTTCAGTATCCGTAAATGAACTTTTATTGGAATACAGCTAAGTCTGTTTATTTACCTAGTGTCTATGGCTACTTTGCTACTGCAGTGGCGGAGTTGAATGTTTGCAACAGAGTATGTATGGTCCCAGAGCCCAAAAAATTTACTAGCAGGCCTTTTTACAGAAGAAGTGGGCCAGTCTCTGCCTTGGAGCCGTCAGACCAGTCTGGCTGTGCCTTCTTCACGGGGGCGTGGCTTTTGAATGTACTTTTATGCCCTGAAGGGCTTAACAGAATCTGTTTGTTCATTTGTTCATTGAACAGCTATTTTAGGTGCATGCTAGATGCCAGGCCACGGGGCGGGGGGGGGGGCGGGATTGAGAGCAAAGGACACACCCTTTTCTCATTGATGAGGCATATCAACTCGCAGTTTATCAAGGGCAGTGTGAGAAATAATGACACTACTACTACTATATTGGTGCCAGTTTCTGTTCTAAAGTCTTGCAAGTCAGTTCTCATGTAATTATGGTGCTGCACACAGTGCTCACAATTCACCAAGCATCATTCACCAGGGCTCAGGATGTCATGTGTTATCTCAGGGAACGCTGCTGTTATGAGATGGATATGCTAGCATTCTCATTCCACAGATGAGACAAGCCCAGAAAGGTCAAGTAACTGGCCTAACGACACACAGCTAGTGAGGGGTGGAGGATTTGACTTCCATTTGCTGATGTTAAACCTTGTTCCCTTAACCTCTGAGGGTTGTATACATTAAATATCAGGTCTGTGGGCACCCAGAGGAATGTTTAATGAGGGGGACGTTTGGGAGTTGGCAGGAGTGAGGGTCAGTGACATCCCTGTGAGGGGTGACACCTGAGCTGGATGAGGAGAAGCAAGGCAGAGAAGGGGACACAGGGCAGAGGCACACTCACAGATCCTGAAAAACGAGATGGAGCTGCATTCAGCCCCAATAATCTTGCTTGCAACCACTGAATTTTGCTTGAGTCCTTATTTTGCACCTCAACAGACAGTGACTAATATTTTGGGAAGAGGAGGTATAAAAACTCTTGTCTTTCAAGAGCTATGTGAGCCTTACTCTTCTTACACACAGGGCCGGTGATGGCAATGAAATATCAGCCCGAGATACGAAGAGACTGTTCTATAATGATGCCAAATGCAGGCGAAGTCCTGTGGGGCGAAGGGAACTGACTTAGGGAGAGGAGAGCAGTTAGCCACCCTGGGCGGGGTGGTGGGAAGGGACCTGGATTCTAGCTCTGGGCGTCTTGATCCTCAACTCTGTTTGCTCAATTGCAAAGTGGAATATTTTGGCTCTGCCCGTGGGAACGAATGCAATAAATACCTACAGATGTACTTGTAAAACATTTGAATATGAAAGAAAGCTGTAGACTGGGAAGGGCATTCCAGGAACAAGGTGCAGCTTTTGGGAACAAGAGAATGACAGAAGATTAGACTGGGTTTAAGCATCTGTATCTTTTCATAAAGCTGAAACCCGCGTCTCAGCTATTGGCCTTCACCACCTCTATTCCTGCCTGCAAGGGCCATGGAAGGCCTATCTGTCTTCCACATGCCAGCCCTTCACCTCCCTTCTACCTCTGAGCGCCTCTGGTTTAAACCTAACTTAAGCTTCACCCCTTCAGTCACCATCCAGAGCTCAGAAAGCAGGTGCAATAGGTTAGACATTTTATATTTGATTTGTGGCTGTGATGAAAACTGTTTTGGCCCTGACTGGGTGGCTCAGCGGATTGAGCATTGGCCTGCAAACCAAAAGGTCGCCAGTTTGATCCCCAGTCAGGGCACATGACTGGGTTGCAGGCCAGGTTCCCAGTTGGTGGTATGCAAGAGGCAACTGATTGATATTTTTCACATCTCCCTCTCTTTCTCCCTCTCTTTACCTCTTTCTAAAAATAAATAAAATCTTAAAAAAAAAAACCAAAAAAAAACAACAACAAAAAAAAACTACCGGCTGCTACCCTTCCAATTGTGTGAGAATATCTAACCTCCAAGAGGATATTGCAGCTTTTGTACTTAGCCAGCACATCCTCTGCCATAGCTGATTGGGTCAGGGGGTTTGATTTAACCGAAGCTGGGTGAATTGGGTTTGCTCTTGGGAAGTTCGAATTGGCTTCTAGACATGGGAACCTGCCTGTGGCCTGACCTGAGAACATGGAATTTCAGATTTAGTGGGAAGCCATCTTTAGCCATGTGCAGAGAAAAGCAGAGATAAGCAACCATGTAGTGAGAGAGATGGGGCGGCCTTTCAGTTGTTAGGTCCCTTGAGATAGCCCTATAATAAACTCTCTTCCTTTAACTAAGCTAGTTTGAACAAGTTTCTCTTCCTTGCAACCAAAAGAACCTTGACTCTGAGAGTGGTCCTGTATATGATTATGGGAACTGGTTAAGTCAGTAGTGGTATTAAAACAAAGAAAGGAGAGGTGAGTGATGATTTCAAGACAGCCCAAACTCTTCTTCATCCTTTTGAGAGAGCAAAGGACAAGGACGGTGAGATATTAGGAAAGAAACCCAAGTGCTAATTTCTTTTTTTGTGCCAGAGGAAAGGGTTTCTATAGTAGACAGGTTCTGTGGTGCCCCAGATCCCTGTCTCCTGGCGTCCTTGTATAATCCTCTCCTCCAAGTGTGGGCCTAGTGACTCTATTCTAACTAGTAAAATATGGTCAGGTGATGGGATATATGTGATTACCTGGATATAAATACATAAGATTGTAGTGTTCATCTTGCTAGGGGACTCTCTTCCTTGCTGGGCTTGTTGAGGCCAGCTGCCATGTTGTGAAAAGGAAGTGAGGGCAGCCCACAGCCAACAGCCAGGGAGGAACTGAGGCCCTCAGTCTAGAGCCTGCAGTGAAGGAACACTACTAATAACTACATGAGCTTGGAAGCAGAGCCTCCACAATCAATCCTCAGGTGAGACAGCCTTGACCCACACCTTGATCACAGCCATGAAGAGGACCCAGTTAAGCTGCACCCAGACTCCTGACCCACAGAAATGGAAATAAATGTATGTTGTTAAGCCACTAAGTTTGTCATCATTTGTGAGGCAGCAATAAGTAACTAATACAGTTTTTTTCTCAGGCTGTAAATCAACATATGATGAAAGAAATCTACTTGATGTGTTTTCAAATCAACTGCAGGCAAAAGAGAAAACTCAATTGCAGACCTATATGTTTACCTCTGTAAGATCCCAAAGTTCTTACAAGCAGGACAATTTTGGGGTTTCTCAGATATGCAATGGATTCTGGAAAATCCTCTTTGTGGTGCAAGCCTGAAGGCAGAGAAGACAGGGCCTGGGCCAGGGCACCAGGGTGATTCTCCAGGCTCCACATAGGCCACTCCTCCAGGGGCCAGGCACATGGCGCATTCAGGGAGCCTTGGTGACTTTGTCAGGATCCTGCAACCCCAGAGGAGGACACAGGACCTGCTAAGCTAGCAAGTTCAGTGCCATACCTCCTCATTAACAGCTGCATCTGGCTTATTCTGCAGCTGAAGTCTTTTGGGGAAACAAAATCTTGAAAAGGAATGTCTGTTTAGAAATGTGCATTTCATGTGTGGCAAGAAGGTGGTGACGCTAAGGGCTTTGAGTCCATGCGAGAGCTACTTATTTGGTCTGTGTCTCTAAAGAGGAAGAAAACAGGGCTGGGTTAAAGGAGCAGAGGCACCTCCCTTCCCAGTCATCGAAGGGCAACCTGAAGCTGTGAGGTCCCAGCGTGCTTGGTGGCTGGGAAGAGAACACGGAAGAGAACAAGTCTTTACCTTGAAGACCTCAATGTCATCTGTGTATTACCTTCAAACAACAGGAATAATAACACACGTAACTCAGGCGCTCCTTTTACTGTACCAAGTTCAAAGGATTTTTAAAAGGGGGGCTGTGTCTTTATGGGTTTAGGAAAGCTGGATTCTCCAGAGCAGTTGGCTGCTATTTTTGGTTCTGCTGCTTGCTATTCCAGTTGACCTGCTGATCCCTTGGAGCCTACTGTTCTTAAAATTTGGGGAAAAAGCAAGGAACCAGAGACAGAGAGGCACCCCTAGCATTTCTGGTTTTCTAAAAGCTTTTGAAGTATAATTCAAAGCATTTTTCCTTCTGGCTGAGAGGAGGAGGCCAGGAATGCATGCTGGTGCCAACACAGACTGCATGACAAAGGCATTTCCTGTTCTCTCGGTGGCTCTGTTACAATTCTCCTTTATTTACCACTACATGCCCCAAAACGAATGGGCCTATTTCGTGGCCCTCTGATGTGCCTCTACCAGCTAAATCTGAAGGTCATGGGGATGACGAGTGTAAGGGTCCTGCAGTCTGTCATAGGCAGGAAGGCCAGAGTCTGGGCTACCATGCTTTGATCCTGGTTGGAAGCCTTAGAGACGAGCAAGGTTTACTTTCTGGCTCTTTTACAGAAAGCTTGCCAACCTTTCTGTAAAAGGGCCAGAGAGTAAATATTTTATGATTAGGGGCCAGATGGTTCCATAAAACTCCTCAGCTCTGACATTGAATGAAAGCATAGATATGTAAATGAATGGATTGGGCTATATGCAAATAAATCTGTATTTCCAATAAAATCAGGCATTGGGCTGGGCAGTTCACTGAACCCTGGTCTAAGGGACTGAAAAGATTAA